>JADZMA010001191.1:0-23920 GCA_020796225.1 Arion vulgaris
GATTTTGTTGAAAGTCTTTATACATTCTTTTCCGCTTCTACCTATCGATGGGACATTCTTACAAAAGCACTGGAAGATACAGGTTCAAAACTCCCGACTTTGAAGAGACTGTCGGACACCAGGTGGTCTTCCCGAGCTGATGCGACAAAAGCACTTTTATGTGGTTTTACCATTATCAAACAAGTTTTGGATGACATCTCAAATAACATGGATCAAAAGGTAGAGTGTCGTAATCAAGCGTATGGGCTAGTTTTGGAGATGAGTAAGTTGGAAACGGGAATAGTTAGCATTTTATGGAACGGAATTCTAGAACGCTTGCAAGCGTCTAGCGCTTCATTACAGTCACCTGATCAAGACCTTAACACGGGATATGCTCTTTATGAATCGTTACACGGGTACGTTCAAGCAATGCGGCCTACATTTTCAGATATTGAGGCCAAAGCCAAAATCCTGACTCACTGTCAAGAATATCAGCAACAAACTTCACGACGACGCAAGCGAAATACTAAGTACGACGATTTTAGTGGCTCTACTACGCTCGATGAAGTTGTAGCAAATCAAACACCCAAACAAAAATTTGAAAGTCAGGTATTTATTGTCATAATTGATAATGTACTCTCTCTTCCTTAGCTAAATGCACGGAAGCGTACCATAGAGTGACTGATGTATTTGGAACATTTCGGCAGTTAAAATCTCTTACAGCAGAAGAGATCTTGAAAAGAACTCCAAATATTGTCAGCTCTTACCAAGAGGATTTGGAAGAAAGCCTAGGCGACGAACTTGTGCAGTTCGCTGAACTTCTTAAAACTAATGTAGCTGCTGCTATTAGCAACGAAAAGAATGAGGCACTTGAACTGCAATTTTATAAACTTATAATGGAAAATTCATTAGGTCGTGTTTCCCAAATGTAGAAATAGTCTTACGAATTTACTTGTCTTTAATGATTACTAACTGCAGCGGAGAACGTTCTTTTTCAACATTAAAGCGTTTAAAAAATGAGTTAAGGAACATGATGTGACAAGATCGTCTAAATAACCTCACCTTAATGAACATTGAATGTAATTTACTTAGAGAAATTGATTTGTCTAGTATTATCTCTAAATTTGCTCACATTAAATCGAGACAAGTTTGTTTGTAAAATTTATGTTTTATTATTTATTATCATACAAAACTTAGGGCCCCGCCCTAAAATTTGCTACGGGCCCCGCGCTTGTCTAATCCGGCTCTGATCAACATCATTAACTGTCGGGAAGTTGAGAGGATATATACTTGCGACAATGGAAGAGCGAGCAGGCTTGCATCAACATCATTAACTGTCGGGAAGTTGAGAGGATATATAAAGGGATATTCTTCAGTCTCTTCATGACTGTCTCGTGGATGAGGACACTTAAATTGAGGTTGCATATCCAGCATCTAGCTATTCTTCTTCTTCTTTGCGTTCGTTCTTTACGACCAATTTTAATCACTCTTTGTGATATGTTTGATCTTTGCCAAGAACGTGTATACGTTACACATTGGTTTGGTAGGCCCTAAGCGCATAGACTTCTACACGTTTAGGACACGTGCATCCGATTTCAGCCGCACCTCCTTAGTCGCCTCTTACGACATGTGTGGCAGGTAACAGTGGTTCTATTCTTTACACCCCAAATTTGGGCCCGGTAACCACTCGGGCGATCCAGCTATTCAAATCCTATCCAGCGCTTTAAGGAGTTTAGAGTTATCCGCTGAATAAGTAGAACTGGATGCCTGGGGGCAGAGTGAGAAGTGTATTTAACCAACGAGCTACATGAACAATCAGTATGCATACCCTTCGATATGTGTTGAGGGAGACTGAGCACCTATGGGTCTGCCTGGAGTACTATAACGTCGGTTCAGTAACCAATAACAGTACTTGATACTTCTTCTCTACGTTGTGATTATTTCATATACCTAGCCTGCACTATGATATGAGTTGCCTATATAAAGCTGCAAGAGAGTTATAAAATAACTAAAGATATAGAAAGTAAATTGAATACATTTGAAAATAGATGTCTGCGAAAAATAATGAATATAAAATAGGACGAATTCAAAAGAGTTAATGAAATCTGAGAAATGTCTGGTCAACCACTGGTGACAACTGTCATAAGAAGGAGAAGATGGAGATATGTTGGGCACACCTTGAGAAGAAATGATCAACGAATACCGAATTAGGCATTAAAGTGGGAGGCAAAGGATTCAAGAAATAGAAGATGCCCTAGGGAAACCCTGAAACAAACCCTGAGTCATGGACCATGAACAGACAAATGGTAAGAACACTGGAAGAAACAGAAATGTGGTTCTCAGAAGAATATTGAAAGTTCCAAGGACAACTAGAAAGACCAATGAAGAGATCATATTGAAATCTTATCAATCGAATAGGAAGCAAATAATCAAGGTTTTTTCGGACATATAATTAGAAAGGGCAGTTTTGAACATTTTGTTACAACAGGCAAAATACTGGGGAAGAGAGATAGAGGGAGACAAAGAGACAAAACTCCGGACGGCTTGAAATCGTGGTTCGGCAATGGTTCGGTCACGGATTTGATAGATTGTACCAGAGACAGACAGATGTGGAGAGACATGATCGCCTACGCCAACCGACAAGGCACTTGATTGAATATACTTGCATAAGGGGTCTCTAATAGCAAAATTAATAACATCCTGCGCTAGTAACAGGAAACCCTGATCCTTTTATTATTGATCAAAATTATTAGTACCTTCAGAGTAAAGCTTGCTTGATTTGTCAGGGACGTTGAAGATAAGGAAATCCAGTTTTCACGCAACAAATCAGTCTTAGGAGTCATATTAGTCGCCATGACTACGCCTTAATTCATTGCGGGGGATCTAGGTAAACAACTAGTTTGAAGCGTAATTCCTTTCTTATTTTCTTCCTTTATCAGACAAGAAGGAAGCAATCAGTGACCATTACTTTGTCATATTGTAATGCAGCAACAAAAACTCTCTCTCCAACCAACTTGGTCTTTAGTCATATCACGTGTAAGGTAATCATGACTGCTTAGAGTATCTTATTTGAGTTTGCCAGCACCGCAGGAAGCAAAGAATAGTACCACTGCGACCTACAAAGCAAATTGTAAGAGGCGACTGATGTAGGACTTAGGGAATCTACCCTAGTAAATAAAAAGCATCGCAGGAATCAGATGTGCTGGTTCCCTTGTAGGCGCATAACTGGTACAACGTACAATCGCTCTTAGGCTCAGATCACATACAAATCACACACAGTGGTTAACAAGTGGTCAATATGGAGCATTCGAAGAAGAAGAAGATATAGTATACTGAAATGAGTTCCCTGGCCATACAAATAGTAAAGCAGGCTTTCATGCAAAAATCAGTTAGAGGCGCCGTACCAGGGCTAACTCCCGAATTCACAGCAGGCGAACGAGGAAGAAGAAGTGAAATGAAGGTTCGATAAGATGACTTACTGTATGTAGTTCCCCAGCCCATGGTTTTACAGTTAGTAGCTTGCTGTGGAGTCTTGCTTCCGTCCACCATACACAAGGGTTGATGGCACGCATCAAATATGATCGGTCTTGTCAGTTTCAGGATGGTGATGTCATTTACTGTTAAGACAAGTTAGAACAGATGAAATATATAACATATATAATTCATAATAAGTAACAGAGATGAACTTTCATGGATGTTGGGTGACATAAGAACAGAGGAAATATAGCACATATCAGTGGCGGCTCGTCATTAAGGGCCAGTGGGGCCAGGCCACACCAAAAATAATGTATAACGTGTATTTATTATTTTATAAAATAAAATATAGCTACCAAAAACCATGATTTATCCGGAAAAATTTCTCTGGCCCCACCAACAAAAATGATGACGAGCCGTCACTGGCAAATATAATTTATGATAAGTAACACGGATGATAAACTGTGTATCTTTTAAGATCTTCATTAAAAAATGAAGATGGAAATGGATTGCGCATGTCTGTTGTATGCTGGTAGAGTCATTGGCTAAAACAGCTCTTCGACGACATGCTTTCATAAACATTGTGCACTATAACATCAGTTATAAACAGAGAACATATAAGATATACTCGTATATACATACTTTAAATGTAAAAAACAATTCACTCACTTAATCACTCAAATGTAAACAATGCAACTAAATACAGCAACGTAACAAATAAAACAAGAGGAAACTAACTATTCCATGTATGAAAGAAAGAGAATAACTAAGAGATACCAAATAGACTGAACAATGTGAATAAACAATAAAGAAAGTGGTTACATTATATTGTTCATACTCAGGGAAGTGTAGTTCTCGTGTGTGATAATTTCCGATACAGATCTTCTCACTATCCCATCAGCATCTTGAGTCCCGAAGGGCATAGACGAAGACCCAGTAAATACAGTAATATTGTTCGCCAGGGCTCTGATAGACGTTCCTGCGCTGTCAAATTTCAAATTGAATATAAATAAAACAAGACAAATTTAAATAAATGAAACAAGAGATTAGTAAATAAAAATAAATTCAAGTAAATTTACGGATATGGAACCGTCTTGTAACTTCTTCATCTTCATCTTTGCGACCAGTTTCATATGTTCATATGTTGCGACCAGTTTCATATGTTTATTCGGCCGAGCGCCACCAAAAATAAGGTGTAACCTGTATTTATTATTTTATACATTAAAATATGTTATAACCGAAACCATGATTTTTCCGAAAATATCTGTCTGGCCTCACCAACAAAAGTGATCACGAGCCGCCACTGGTCTAAATTATGAGATGGGTTGTCTTTATAAAGCTGCTCGTCAGTTGAAGTTTATTAGACAACATGACCAGGGCCATGCGTTATATTTTCTCAGCATGATGCAAGTCTTCGAAATGCCGCTCCTTAAATCTTTTTTCTTTAAAATAACCTTCAATTGTAATTTTGATTGTGCCGCCCCCTTTACGGTGCAACCTGATGAGGTCGTCTCTCTGCATCATGGCACGGTACGGTCCTGCATAGGGTAAGAGACAGTGAGTTATAGAAGAACATGATAACCTACACTAACTGATATGCCACTTGATGATAGTGGTGGGAAGCAGATATTGAGCACTGAACAAACAATGGACATAAATTATGAAACAATGCGTAATGATGTATTAATCAATCTAGACTTTTTGAAAACAAAATCAAAAGAAAAGACGTCGTTTAGGACCTGTCGCTGTGTTAGTCACCGACACAGAAGTTGAGATTCAAACATTGATTTTCAGGTTTGAGATGGGTTGACTGAATTTTGGAATCACCAGCGATCTAAATAACGCGATGGTTCATATATGGCCTTTTTCGTCTTTACAGACGGTCAACTGGCAAGTATTTTACTGTGATAACTTCTGAGTTTTCGCTTTGCTTTCTTGTCGTTCAGATGGTTCATAGCCTTCATGAATTAACATACGTTGATATGAAGTGTGTGCATGTTATTACACGGAGAGCTGATCACACGCAGAGCTGATCGCACGCAGAGCTGATCACACGGAGAGCTGATCACACGGAGAGCTGATCACACGGAGAGCTGATCACACGCAGAGCTGATCGCACGCAGAGCTGATCACACGCAGAGCTGATCACACGTAGAGCTGATCACACGCAGAGCTGATCACACGCAGAGCTGTAAGCGAATTAAATAACATATATAGCCAGGTTATCACAGACAGTGTGTAGAAACAGCTTGTGAACCATCAACATTAATGCTGTCGTGTACAAAACTTGTGTGTTGGGTAAATCAATAACATGATACATGCGTTATATAGACTGTATGTATCATAGGACTCCATCTATATTGCTATTGTATCATAGGATAAAAAGATAAATGGTTTTGACATGATCTGCCTGCCTGAGTGAGTCGTCTACTCTAGGCTCTAGATCTTCACGTTTGATCTAGTAACAAACTCTCGATCGACCACCCATGTGTTGCTGGGACTCGCAAGGGGAGCAAAGAATAGTCGGCCTACAAAGCATGTCGTAAGAGGCGACTGAGATAGGGACCTAGGAAAGCTACCATAGTAAATAAAAATAATCGCAGAAATAGGATGTGCTGGCCTACTTGTAGGCGCATAACTACACAACGTACAATCCTCTAAGGCTCAGATCATATAAAATCACAAAGAGTGATTTAACAAGTGATCGATATGAAGCGTTTGAAGAAGAAGAAGATAGACAATGATTGATTTATTGATTGACAAAACGTTGATGAACAATACTGTCAATCAATACTCAGCAGAAGTTTGACCGGGAAAATACTCTCTTCTCAATAGAAGTTTGACCGGGACAATACTCTCTCCTCAACAGAAGTTTGACCGGGACAATACTCTCTCCTCAACAGAAGTTTGACCGAGACAATACTCTCTCCTCAACAGAAGTTTGACAGGGACAATACTCTCCTCAACAGAAGTTTGACAGGGACAATACTATCCTCAACAGAAGTTTGACAGGGACAATACTCTCTCCTCAACAGAAGTTTGACAGGGACAATACTCTCTCCTCAACAGAAGTTTGACAGGGACAATACTCTCTCCTCAACAGAAGTTTGACCGGGACAATACTCTCTTCTCAATAGAAGTTTGACCGGGACAATACTCTCTCCTCAACAGAAGTTTGACCGGGACAATACTCTCTCCTCAACAGAAGTTTGACCGAGACAATACTCTCTCCTCAACAGAAGTTTGACCGGGACAATACTCTCTCCTCAACAGAAGTTTGACCGAGACAATACTCTCTCCTCAACAGAAGTTTGACCGAGACAATACTCTCTCCTCAACAGAAGTTTGACAGGGACAATACTCTCTCCTCAACAGAAGTTTGACAGGGACAATACTCTCTCCTCAACAGAAGTTTGACAGGGACAATACTCTCTCCTCAACAGAAGTTTGAAGGGGCAATACTCTCCCTCAACAGAAGAGTGACAATGACAATACTCTCCTCAACAAAAGCCCAAAAACGTTGGCAACATTCAGATCAAAAGTTGGTTATATTTATGTCATAAAACTCATGTAAACACATCACATATCATATTGTTAATGAAACATATTGACACACGGTGACATAAAGATGTTATATTTAGTTGTTACCTTTTATTTTCGACAATAACACAGTGAGCTGCAGTCAAGATATGGGTACTGTCAATAATGGTGCCTCCACAATAAACTCCAGACTGATAGTTATATAGCATGGCCATCCATGGAAACTGACAGTTGTCGGCCTCTGTTCCACCAATAATACGGAACCCATTGCCACCAGCTCGTCCACAGCTGCTAGAGTTAGATGTTCCTAAGGTGACACAAGATGAACTTGTGATAAAAGTCATGTTTGAAAGAGATGCAGTAATAGAGCGATCAAGGAGATGTCATTCATGTGGTGTATGTAGTAATTTACTAGTCATTGTTAGATGTGGGATATATGTTATAAGAATATGAAAGTTTCAACAAATGGAAGACAGTAATCGTCTTCTTCTTTTTCTGGGATCATCATCATCATAGCTTGTCCTGAGCAGAACTTTGCCACCCATCCTTCGGAATTTTTCTCTCTCATAGGCCAGATGCCTCTGCAGCGGTCATGCTCAAACCATTAGTTACATACTGAATCCAACTTCTCCGTGGTCTTTCTTTTCTCTTCTTTGCTGTATGCCTCCTTCCATGATGGTTTTCTCCGGCCCTTCGTGTCTCTTTATATGCCTAAAATACTTTCATTTTCTCATTCTTGTTTGTAGCATCAGCCAGTTTTCTTTGATTTTGAGTTCTTTCTGGATATATTTATTTGTTCTCTTCTCTGTCCAGGATCTAAGGATGACTCTCTTCTGTAACACTTATATTCAAAAACAATATCTGGGATACAGACAGAAAACGCAGTCAGTGGTCGACACGCACACACCATCTCTCCTTAGTGTACGGTCCATGATAATTATTTCAAGAGGGCCATAAGTTTGAACCCTCATTAAGCATCTTCTTCATTATTCTACGACAAATTGTCTTTCAAGACTACAATGAGGTAAAACAAGAAGATCTCTTTCCTGAAATTCACAGTTTAAGCAAGGAGAAGTCTAGACATCACACAGAAGAAATTAGGAGGCATATATTAACGTTATACGAAATAAGTAGAAGGAGCTGCAAGAGAAAGCTAAAGTAAGAAAGAATTGGCTGGTTGATGGCGTATCCCTCAATCAGAGTTTTAAAAAGACACGAAAAGAGAGAAAGGTAATTGTTTTCATCTGCCTCTCATTCGTCTTGTATGCGGAGTAAGCTACAAAATAGCTCTTCTGATGGTTTCTGGAACACTTCTGAGCAGGTGTCCAAACCAAATTTAACATTTCTTTTTCGAATGCTCCATATCGACCACTTGTTAACCACTCTTTGTGATTTGTATGTGATCCGAGCCTAAGAGCGATTGTACGTTGTGCTAGTTATGTTCCTACAAGTAGGTCAGCACATCCGATTTCTGCGATGTTTTTTATTTACTAGGGTAGCTTCCTAGGCCCATACCTCAGTAACCTCTTACGACATGTTTTGCAGGTCGCACGCAGTGTTACTATGCTTTGCTTTGCTTTAGGGCCCAGGCAACACAAGGGCGGAGTGAACATTTGAAATTTATCATTGTATGCGTTTTCTCCGCATTGCACATATTACAGTTGTTCATGGTTACTTACTTACTTAATCCGTCATGCCTAGTGACACATGGGGCTTCAGAAAGGACTTTCCATGCTCTCATGTCCCGTGCAACCTTCAGCGCAGAGCTCCACGTCAGAGATGCGGTGTCCAGTTCCTCTTCCATCATGCGCCTCCATGTTGTCCGTGGTCTGCCTTTCTTTCTCTTTCCTTCTGGTGTCCAAGTGAGGAGTTGTTCATGGTTACGGATTTTATTTGGCCACAATATTCAGAGCAATTTTCTCAAGCAGAATGTAAATAATGACAACATCCTAGATGTTTCATTCTCTGTTGTATTTCAGTATTCAGATCCATAAAAAGGTACTCGGCACAACACCATTACTACAACAGCCAAAGACAGACAGAGGTACTGAAAGTTCACTTCTTTCATAAATCATTAAGTTGATTTCTGTGTTACACTAGGAGATCGCTCCGGCACAACACCATTACTACAACAGCCAAAGACAGACAGAGGTACTGAAAGTTCACTTCTTTCATAAATCATTAAGTTGATTTCTGTGTTACACAAGGAGATCGCTAAATGTTGTTTAGATTCTCAAAAACAATGCGGTCTTCTTCTTCTTCTTCTTTGCGTTCGTTCTTTACGACCAATTTTAATCACTCTTTGTGATATGTTTGATCTCTGCCAAGAACGTGTATACGTTGCACATTGGTTTGGTAGGCCCTAAAAGCATAGACTTCTACACGTTTAGGACATGTGCATCCGATTTCAGGCAAACCTCCTTAGTCGTCTCTTACGACATGCGTGGCAGGTGGCAATGGTTCTATTCTTTACACTCCAAATTTGGGCCCCGGTAACCACCCCAATACGGTCTGTATTCGTTCATGTGATGATAAGGTTAGTTGCTCCATCTGACGTTACTATGATGCATCCCAGGCATGAGGCAGTATTTCTATCTAATTAATAGCTGACCATCGCAAGCCATGATGACACCAGCCCCAGACGTGTGTTGTTGCACCTCTCTTGTTTGTGGAGCTGAATGGAACACAATTCCCAACCTCAGGGGGAACATACATCATCAATGTTGGATATGTGGGTGTTATGTGTTCTGTCTTTTCGCGCAGTTCACTTTCTCTGCGCCTCAACAGTACGACGATTCTCAGCTAAGCCAGTTCCTCTTGTGTTGTTACAGCACCCATTTTTTGATCTTTCGCAAGGGATTCCCAATATTTGGTGTCTATATCGAAACATGTTAGAGACACTTTAAAAGTCTCTTTAAAAAGATCTTCATGTAAAAGAAAGAGATCAGAGCAAACATGGTTACTCACCGAAGTGTAATGTTAGAAAGAGATCGGAGTACACATGGTTACTCACCGAAGTGTAATGATGATGATCCTATCAATTAATCAATCAATGTAGCTATGTTTAGTTCTCAAACTTATTAAATGTAGCTATGTTTAGTTCTCAAACTTATTAAATGTAGCTATGTTTAGTTCTCAAACTTATTAAATGTAGCTATGTTTAGTTCTCAAACTTATTAAATGTAGCTATGTTTAGTTCTCAAACTTATTAAATGTAGCTATGTTTAGTTCTCAAACTTATTAAATGTAGCTATGTTTAGTTCTCAAACTTATTAAATGTAGCTATGTTTAGTTCTCAAACTTATTAAATGTAGCTATGTTTAGTTCTCAAACTTATTAAATGTAGCTATGTTTAGTTCTCAAACTTATTAAATGTAGCTATGTTTAGTTCTCAAACTTATTAAATGTAGCTATGTTTAGTTCTCAAACTTATTAAATGTAGCTATGTTTAGTTCTCAAACTTATTAAATGTAGCTATGTTTAGTTCTCAAACTTATTAAATGTAGCTATGTTTAGTTCTCAAACTTATTAAATGTAGCTATGTTTAGTTCTCAAACTTATTAAATGTAGCTATGTTTAGTTCTCAAACTTATTAAATGTAGCTATGTTTAGTTCTCAAACTTATTAAATGTAGCTATGTTTAGTTCTCAAACTTATTAAATGTAGCTATGTTTAGTTCTCAAACTTATTAAATGTAGATATGTTTAGTTCTCAAACTTATTAAATGTAGCTATGTTTAGTTCTCAAACTTATTAAATGTAGCTATGTTTAGTTCTCAAACTTATTAAATGTAGCTATGTTTAGTTCTCAAACTTATTAAATGTAGCTATGTTTAGTTCTCAAACTTATTAAATGTAGCTATGTTTAGTTCTCAAACTTATTAAATGTAGCTATGTTTAGTTCTCAAACTTATTAAATGTAGCTATGTTTAGTTCTCAAACTTATTAAATATGTTGAGTTAGAACTATAAAACATTCCACATTAACGTCACTTAGTAAATGTTCATAGTTCATAATTCATAAGTACGGTTCCAACTTCACTGCAACGGGTCACCCCATAATTGCTCCATTCCTGTGCCAATGAAAATCACACGAAATGCTAACAACTGTGAAATGTTTCCTGTGTGAACTAATTCCAGAATGAAACAGCCGTGTACCGCCACAAAAACCAACCTGCACCGCATAAAATGCATATGGCCGTCGCTAATGTAGCAACACAAAACTGTTCATCACTTGAATTGCAATTCTTGTCGAAGGGAACATCAATCATGACAAAATCCAGCTTTCTGCACTCGCAATATAACTGCATACGTCAGATTGAGCTTGTTCGTCATAACCGCTGTCCGCCATTTTCTGAATACACACAACAAACGCACGGTTGACACAGCAAAAGCATTCCATGTAACAGTCATAGCTCACAGCGTTGTTCAAGCACTAACTCAGTAGCTCGGCAAACGAAACCGGAAAATACCTGACAAAACATGGCGGGAATGCGCTAGCAAAGTCGTGTTCAGAATCAAACAGTTCTGACTCTGAATGGCCCTCCGCATTCCGCCATTGCTGGCCAGATTTAGTAAATGTGTTGAGTGGGAACTATAAAACACTCCACATTAGCGTCACTTAGTAAAGAAGAAGCTGCTTACTTGAAGCTCCAGTGGTTGTTCTTAGCAATGCCGTTGTGGTGTGTAGTCCAGAGGTAGTTGCTGATGTCATTGGAGGCGAAGAAGTGGTAATACTGGATCGTGTTGTCTGCACTACGGACCCAACGTAGAACTCGGCGACGCACACATTGGAGATCCATACGTAGCCATTATCCCTTGTCAAGCCAAAGTTTTGCCCCTTAAAGAAAGATATTACATCATAAGTTAATGTTTATAAAGTCCAAATGTTTAGTTACTAATGAGTTTAATCCTTTTGTTATTGTTATTTCAATTTTCTTTTGTCTCATCACGAACTTGGAGAACATATTACCACAGAATGTTCTTACCAAGGGGATAAGATCTACTACTACTAATACTACTACTATCACTACTACTACTACCTCTACTACTAATACTACTACTAATACCACTACTACTAATACCACTACTAATACCACTACTACTATACTACTACTAATACCACTAATACCACTACTACTATACTACTACTAATACTACTACTATATCTACTATAGTCTGTCCATTAATTCGTGAGCACGTTTGAAATTGATTTTCTCGAAAACTACGTGTTGGACCTCAGTGATTTTTTGCATGCAGCCTTAGAATATCCATGACGCTAAAATAAAGCTAACCAGTAGTCCATAGATGCTACGGATTTTGCACATCGGCGAATTCCTTTGATCTTTTATGACAATTGCAAATACGGGGGCTCAAATTTTAGATTTTACAGTATCCTAGAATTTGTCCATGTCAATTCTATTCATAGGTGTATCTCCATATTAACTTGATAGGTCAAGTAATTAAGTGTGTTGCCCTTTATGTGCAATCGTGAACTTGGATACAATATGCAACAGTTAGTCCTCCCTTCGGTCACCATTAGACCCCAGGGTGTCTTAACTTCACCACAAATTGTATGATGGTAGACGCATTTGGATATGGAAATGTATACGTTGCTATTTCTCAGTCTGTAATCAAAATATGATTTGTATCATCCCGAATCTGACGATTCCATGGGTTGATAATTGTTACTGGCTGGACAAATTGTAATCCATCTCGGTGCCAGTACTCGTCTTCCTCTCGGAGCACATGTTCAACACACTTCTTCCAGAACTGCATGTCTATCATTGAGAAGGACTCACGTGTCAGAACTTCAACATCACACATTTTAAACGTCCTGTTCTGTTCGGCAACTTGCCCTTTTACTTTAGCCCAGACAAGCTCTATCGGATTGAGGTGAGCATGATATGGAGGTAGTCGCAAAGACGTGTGGCCGTATTCCGCAATGATTTTGTCAATATGAAACACCTTTGTCTTATTTGTCATCCTCACCAGGTGCAACAACTCGGGTTTCAAATATGTATCATCGAAGCTGACATTTTCCTTAGCAAGCCAAGTCCTAATTTGATCTTTTGTATTTGATGCAGTTGGTACTTTGTCTTCCGCTGATACTGCGTTGTGATAGGATGCATTATCCATTACCAAGCATGATGGTCTGTTTAGAATTGGAAGTAGATCTTTCTCCATCCAGTGCCTGAAAATATGTCCATTCATTTCTGTGTGGTAGTCCCTACCGTCGGTACTTTTTGATTGGAAAATAAGTCCAGCTTCATGGACAAGACCTTCTTCACTACTTCCTGCATGTGTTAGTATAATACCCTGGCCTTTGCTGCTTGGTTTTTTCTTTTCTGTTCACCGTCTACTGATTGCCATTCTTTAGCATTGGTGTGGTGAGCATTGACCCAGGATTCGTCAAATATACAATATCATAGCCTTGCCTCCGCCGCTCACGGATCTGCCTCAGGTATTTACTTCGGGCAGCAATTAAATGTGGCTTTTCACAAATAATATTCCTGCCGCCTATAGTTTTCTGAAGGTGAAGCCGGCGGCTCTTACAATTTTCATAGAGTACTTTTAGAAATGTCTATGCTGCAATCTGATTGCAGTTTTAATTTCAGTTTCCTAAGAGTAACAAGTTGATTTGTCGCAAACATTTTCAAGAGCTCCCGTCTTATGACATCTATGTCAAAGTCGTCAATTGTTCTTTTCCGTCCTTGCTTGACATTAGTGCACTTTGTGTCCTGTTTAATCCATCGGGAAAAAGGATTCTCTATTCAGACCAAGCGCCAGTTGCGCTCGTTTCTCAGGGTTATGAATATCGCAATATAGATGACCTCTCTTAGATTCCCTACGGAAGTGTTGGTATAGTAAAACTGTAACCTTCTGCATTGTTATAAATGTGACTTCAGACTCATTATGAATGTGATATCAATGTCAGTTTTGATAAACCAACAAATATGATTGCTTCATACAAATAGCGAGATACGCCTATAACTATACAACAGTATCCCAATTATAACGTCATATGTTTTCCCCTTTTCCCAAAGTCGACTGGGTTAGGTGCGGGATTTCGTGAAATTTTGTATACTCACGATATTTCTATGTTACCATAGTCAGTGTGTTGTCTACAAAGGTTCCTGTTATGTGCTGATAAAAAATCCAGCACACATTGGGACAGAAGAATTGTCAGAAATTTTTTCGGACAGACACAAAATCCCCGGGACAGGTCTATCCTACCGCCATCGGCCGCTTCTGGAAATGTAAACTTACACCCCGGGGCACCCGGAACAATAGTTGTAACGTGACTACAACACAACTCTTGCCTGTAGCTTAGCTGAACATGCCAGCGACTCAACGGTTACATCGCCTATTCGGTGGCCCAAACCAGGTAGAAACCGATGGGTCTGGCAGCATCGGTAATCTAGCACTGTCTGCCATGTGCTTTGCAGACTGGATCCGGCTGACTTCGCGGATGGGCCCTGTTGGCTCAGCGGTTAGAAAGGCGGACCCGCAGAGCGGTGTGGACCGCATAGAAGGCACGGCGAGGCCTTTTGAAAGCCTGGTCATCCACTGCATCGGGCCCTATCTCCAGTCGTCTTGACTTGTCCCTGGATACAGATGGTCCTGGACGAAGGTAGGTTGACGAATGCGCAACTTTTCCTCACTATAATCCAAATACAGCGCAAGCTACAGTTTCAGACAACTACATACACCACAAATCACACAACATGAAGAACACAAAAGCTCTCACCATAGGCGCGTGGAACATTGCGAACACTTTTAGATAACAACAAAGCTGAAAGACCTGAGAGAGGACTGCACTCTTGGCTGAAACTGGCACGCTACGATATCGACATGGCTCCCGGGGTGAGACCAGACCCCCCTGACGGGGAGCTGTCGGGAGGTGGGTGGAGGTTACACTTTTTTTTTGGGTGGGAGAGCCAATACAGAACGTCGGGAATCGGGGTGTAGGGTTTGCTGTCAAATCTCATCTTGTTCGCGGCCCCCACCAGACTCCCAAAGGTGTCAGTGACAGTGATGACTCTTCAGTCTCACTAGGAAAAAAAAAGAGTGCCATTTTACTCAGCTCTACGCCCCGACAATGACAAATCCAAGCGAAATCAAGGATGGTTTCTACGAGGACCTTGACTCAGCCATCTCAGCGGCCCCAAGGTCTGAACTCATCATCTCGGGACTTCAATGCCAAGTAAGGACAGACCATCGGGTCTGGGATGGATACTAAGGTACAGGCGATGAGCAAGTGCAATAGTAATGGACCTATTCCAGACTATATGCTGCCCGACCAAACAATTCAAATCCTTGTTTCCTTCCAGCCGAAACAAAACGTCATGGATCATCCCTGTTCAAACAATGGCACCTCATTGACTACTCATCTAAGGAAAAATGACAGACGTGACGTCAGAGTCAAAAAGGCTATTGCGGAGCAGAATGTTGGCCCGATCATGATTGATCTTGTCAAAGCTCAACCCCCGCATCAAGCCTAGAAAACTCACCAGGGTCCAAACCAGCAAAAAAGCTGGCAGTCTCAAATTGAAAAGCTCGCTGTCCCCGAAAGTTAATAAGAGACCTGGACGACAAATTAAAGGACCCCCAATTTTGGCAAAACCAGCGTGGACGATGACTGGACTGCCCTCAAAAGACACGTGTCCCTATCTCCTCTGAGCTCATGGGAACTCTGTACCCAGAGCGACTGGTTTGACGCAAAATGACAAAGAAATCAAGTCTATCCTTCTCACAAACATAGACATCAGACCCTATCAAATGACCCATCATCATCATCCAAAAAAACAGCTTTCTGATGCTCGTAGAAGGGCTCAAGAGAGAATCAGGAAATTACAAGACGCATGGCTAAGAAAAAAATCTATGAAATCAGATATATGCAGACAGACATGATTTCAAACGCTTACGATGCCTAAAACTGTTTACGGACCTCAACAATCTCACCCCTCCCATACTCGATGCAGATGGAGCAAGGCTACTAATTGAAAAGGGCCTCAGATACTAAATCGCTGGGCAGAACATTTTCGTTCTGTCCTCAACCACCCATCCATATGTTATAAGCCATGGCCATGCCCAGGTCCCAATCAATGCCAAACGATTTTCCCACCTACCCAAAGCGGGGTCAAAGGAAACAACCAGATGTCCAGCGGGGAAGGCACCGGGTGCGGACTCAATACCAACTAAAGTCTACAAGAACGAGGCCCACGTTGATGCTAAAATTGACAGAGTTATTTACATCCATTTGGTGCAACGAACGTGTGCCACAGGAATTAAGGATGCCACTATTGTCCACCTGTACAAGCGGAAAGGAAACCGCCAGGCCTGCGATAACCACAGGGGGTCTCCCTCCCTGTCAATCGCTGCAAAATACTGGCAAGTCCTCCTCAATCGATTAATCGATCACCTGGAACAGGACTTACTCCCTGAGACCCAATGTGGGTTAGAGCAGGTCTGGAACAGCAACATGATATTTTCTGCTCGCCAACTACGGAGAAATCAAAGAGCAGCACCGTAACCTCTATATGGTCTTTGTCGATCTGACAAAGGCTTTCCCACTTGATTAACAGGGGGGTCTATGGAAGATCATGGAAAAATTTGGATGCCCAAGGAAATTCATCAAGATCGTCAACAGTTTTACGGGCATGATGGCACGTGTACTTGACGAAGGGAGCTGTCGAAACCTTCCATGTCTGCGGGGTCAAACAGGGCTGTGTACTGCCCCAACACTCTTCAGCATGATGTTTGCTGCCATCTACGGATGTCTTTTTGGGAAGGCGACGAACATGGGTAAAGATTAGATACAGGACAGACGGAACCTATTCAATCTTGGAGGTTAAAATCCTCCACCAAAGGGAAAGAATCAACTATCTCCAAACCTGTTGTTTGCTGATGACTGTGCCCTCCCTACCAACTCTGAGGAAGAAATGCAGACTTACATGGACAAGTTCTCAATGGCCTGTGATAGGTTTGGCCTCACCATTAACACAAAAAAAAGAGGTCATTTCCCGCCCGCCCCTAGAGAACAGTATTCGATCAGTCATCAACATTAAACACCAGCGTCTCCCGTCACGGACAACACCATCTTGGCGGCCTCCTATCCAGATCGGCAAACATAGATTCGAGGTCCACAATAGGATATCCAAAGCCAGTGCTGCGTTCGAAGGTTACGTGTCATGTGGGAACGGAAGGGATAAGCATAGTCACAAAGCTGGGAAAATTTACGAGCCATAGTGCTAACAACGCTGCTGTACCCAAACGGACATGGACAGGTATGCAGACACGCAAGAAAATTAACCACTTCCACACAAGCTGTCTACGCAGAATACTAAAAAAAAAACTGGCGGGGCAAAATTCCAGACAGCGGAAGTCCTCACAGAGCAAAGATCCCAAGCGTCAGCACCCTGTTGCAGAAGGCCCAACTGAGATGGGTCGGTCACGTTGCTCGAATCCGATAAACGCATCCCAAAACGGTTGATGTTTGGGGGAGCGAAGGGGGGAGACGTTTGGCTGGTGGACAGAAAAACGCTTTTTAAACCTCTTAAAGTTCTCTAAATTCGATATAGACAATCGTGCTGGAATCCTTGAAGATCGCCAAATGTGGCGCTGTAACAACAAAGGAACCGAATAGCTGAGAATCATCGTATTGTTGAGTCAAGGGAAAAAGAGCAGCGCGAAAGACAGAGCACACAACAGCACATGTCTAACCTGATCCTATATGCCCCACCTGTGGTCAGGATTCTGTTTTGATTGGACTCTACATACCCCCGCACACACCAGAGAGGTGCAACAGTAAAGTCTAGATTTTGTCATCATCGCTTGCGATGGACGGGTATTATGTTACCATAATGTATTTTTAGAACAACGCGTCTGTGTGTACCGTAGATCTGTTACTTGTGTACAAAACCGGTGAGGTTGGGTTTAATCCTGAAGAAGAATTTTTTCATCAAATTTTCTTGGAAAAAAATATTTCTCTAGCGTCATGGATATTCTAAGGCTGTTGAAAAAATCACTGAGATCAACAGGTAGTTTTCGAGAAAATCAATTTTAACTTTCGGTATTAATCGACGACTATCTAATACCACTACTTATCTCTCTATGCTCTACTAATCTACTGCTAATACTACTAATGCTCTGCTGCTATGCCGCTGCTGTATGCTTTATTATGTCACTGCTGCTGCTCTGCTAATGCTGCTTTGCTCTGCCGCTGCCTGTCTCCACCCCTGCTGCTGCTCTGCTTTGCTGCCCGCTATGCTGCTGCCGCCTGCTAATGCTTCCACTTTGCTGCTAATGCTCTGCTGCTCTGCTTCTAATGCTCTGCTATTCTACTACCTCTCTGTCTCCACCCTCTCTACTCTACTACTAATCTCTGCTAATGCTACTCGCTGCTCTAATGCTCCCGCTCCTACTGCTAATGGTGCTACTGCCCTACTCTAATGCTGCTCTGCTACTGCTGCTACTCTACTACTGCCCTGCTCCACTACTCCCCTACTATTTCTGCTCCACTACTCCACTACCCCTACCACTACTACTTAACTACACTCCACTCCACTACTATTTCTAATCTACTACTGCTTCCATCATTGCTACCGTCATGTCAAAAACAGTCCCACTATTTACAACACAAGAACACAGGGAACGCTTGAAATCTGACGTTGTACAAAATCTCAAGCACCAGGGTTGGGTGCGAGAGGTAAAACTGCAGTAGATGGTGCCGCCCAGGAATATTGTGTTACATGCCCGTGCTATCTACCAATGAATCGTCTAGGTGTTGCTGCAAATGTAATTAATATAAATTATTATTAGCTAAACAGAATGGGAGGACATACTGGAGTAATGCATGGAGCGTTCGAGTATAAAATAGGAAATAGGGGGTTGTAAGTTATATTCAACATTCGACCTAAGATAAAGGAATTTGCATTCCTTCCCCTGCATACTTAGTAAATGGACCTAGAAAAAATTTAAATTTGGGCCCCAAAAATTAATTCCTTCAGGTTTTTGCCCAATGAGATATATCTCGTACATCTGATTAAATGGTCTGTTAGTATTGCTGCTTCTAGCAATTCTCCCTTTTCGACTATACCGTGCTCCTCACAGGAACCTGAATATCACGAATGTAGAAGTGAATGTGGGGAAATTTAAGGTGACATATTTTATCTATACAATTTGTCACAAATCAGACACAGATCATACCTTTCTGTTAACAACTGGTTGTTCTAGAGCATAGGGTTTCAACCTTTATTGAATGAGCGCCCCCTGTTTCAGTGACTAAATTCCTACTGCTTCCGTGGTAAACTATATTGTCATACTAAAAAATTTAAAAACACCGTCATATTTTTTAGTTATTTTATTAGAAGTTAATACCAATATTACTGTATTCCTCACAGTATCCTTGACAATTTATGTTATAATGTATTTATTGGTGCTGAACTAGATGTGATGAAACTAATTTTTCGATATTTGGTGGGACAAGACGTCTCAACATGGACAGAGGTGAGTTGAAGAAGCACACCAGGGTCTTAACCTTAAGAAGTCACTCGGAAAGATGGCATCACAAATGAGATGCTCATCAATCTAGGCAAGAAAGTCAAGAAAAAGCTGCTAAACGTTTTTAATGCAATCTGGAAAGTCGCAGTAATACCCAGTGAATAGAAAGAAGCTATCACAGTGCCCAATCTAAAACAAGGAAAAGACAGATTCTATCCAAGCAATCGTAGACCAATTAGTATTTTTAGGTGTGTTGGAAAAGTGATGGAGAGGCTTCTCAATAGAAGACTCATGTGTCAACTGGAGCAAAAACAATTGATACTACTACAGCAGAGTGGATTCAGTCAGCATGGATCAATAGAAGACCAAGTAACTTACATTGCACAGAAGATCGAAAGTGGATTTCAAGAAAAGAAACATACACTAATGGTATGGGTTGACATGGAGAAGGATTTCGACAGGGTCTGGAGAGAGAAACTGAAAATCAAACTGCTCAAACTTGGAATCAAAGGTACATGTATATCTGGATATGTCACTATCTGAGTAAATAGAACAGCTGAAGTATAGGACCAGGAAAAACGTGCAGGAAGGCATCATCGAGACAAGTTGTTCTCCAGGTGAAATTCCTGTCTCCAACAGTTAATTCTAGTTTTATAAATGATTATGGAAGACATCTAACAGAGTGCATGGTGCAATCTACGCTGATGATCTGGCACTGTGGACACGAGAAGAATCAATAGCAGTAGCCACCTCAAGGATGCAAGATGTAATTTAATAGCTAGAAAAATAGAAATGTCTTGACTGCCCTTTATAAATGAAAATTCTTTAGTCTTCAGCCTATCCAAGAAGAAACAAATGCTCAAACTCGTTCATGACCACCTATCTCCAATGGACGAATGTCCAACATATATGGAATCATGATGGACAGCAGGCGGACTGGAAAACACAGATAGGCAAATATAAGGAAAAGAAAGAAGACTGGGGATCGTGAACAATGTGAGGCACCAGCAGAGTAAAACACTGCCAATTGACCGTCTCTAAAGACGAAAAGGCCATATATAAGACTATCTAAGCGAGCACTCATAATCAAAACAAGACCCGTCCTTGGTTGAAAGATATCCAGAGCGTGTAGGCCAGTAAACCTGAAAATAAAATTAAAACCTCTCGGAGAATCCAAGTTACGATTATGGTGACATACAACATCTATGCTCTTTGACCCCTGAGTGCAACCATTGACAGAATGAGTAGACATATATTCCCTACTCTTTGACCACTGCATGCAACTAATGAAAATAATGGTGACATACAACATCCCCCATTGCCGGATTAAGCAAGCGCAGGGCTTCTAGAAAATGTTACTACGAGGCCTAGCTTTTGTGATAATAAAATAATACACAACTTTTACAAACAAACTTTCTCGATTTAATGTGAGCAAATTTAGAGATAACACTAGACAAATTAATTTCTTTAAGTAAATTACATTCAATGTTCATTAAGGTGAGGTTATTTAGACGATATTGTCCATCTTGTCCTGAACTCATTTTTTATATTCTTTAATATAAAAAGAACGTTCTCCGATGCAGTTAGTAATCATTAAAGACAAATAAATTCGTAAGACTATTTCTACATTTGGGAAACACGACTCTAATGAATTTTCCATTATAAGTTTATAAAACTGCAGTTCAAGAGCCCCATGCTTTTCGTTGTTAATAACAACAGCTACATTAGTTTTAAGACGTTCAGCGAACTGTACAAGTTCGTCGTCTGAACTTTCTTCCAAATCCTTTTGGTAAGAGCTGATAATTTTGGAGTTCTTATCAAGATCTCTTCTGTATAAGATTTGAACAAAATATTCCAAATACACTAGTCACTCTATGGCACTCTGCCATGAGTTTAGGTAAGGTAGACAGTACATTATCAATTATGACAATAAACACCTGACTTTCAAATTTTGTTTGGGTGTTTGATTTTGCTAACTTCAACGAGCGTAGTAGAGCCCTGAAATCGTCTGTATAGTATTTCGCTTGCGTCGTCTTGAAGTTTGTTGCTGATATTCTTCCGATCAGACAGAATTTAGTCTCAGTATCTGAAATTGTAGACCGCATTGCTAGAATGTACCCGTGTAACGATTCATAAGAGGATATCCGTGTTAAGGTCTTGATCAAGTAACTGCAATGAAGCTCTGGACGTGGCGCGAGGCCTCCAGAAACGCGGGGCCCCTAGCATTTACTACTTATGATATATGGCTAATCCGGCAGTGACATCCCATATTCTTTGACCCCTGCCTGCAACTAATAGAAAGAATGATAGCATACAATAACTCCTACTCTTTGACCCCTGCCAGCAACTAATGACAAGAATAATAGCATACAACATCCCTCCTTACCTTGTCGAGCACTGACTATATCAGCTGAAGCAATAAGGAGAAGTAGCGAACAACTGTACATTATGTTCTTCCTTGTTCTCATGTTCTTTATGATATATCTTGTAACCAAACAATTCTAGTTTCACGTTATAGTTCTACTGCCACGGTCTGACCAAAGTTAGTCTGTACACAACAGAATCCTTCAATATAGATCTCACGCACATCAACCCTGAACAATTTACTTTAGATATAAGTTTCTAACGTAGGCGTCTCTTAATTAGTTGCCTATTTATTTATTGTTGTGTAAGAATCATACTCTGAACAGACCAGATGTTTTGGTGCAAAGTTGGCTTTAGATGTGTGATATTTATACAGCCTCAAGCAGGTTTTATACTAACTTGTTAGCTTGGGCCTGCTAGATTTGACTGGTTTTCCATCTAAAATAACAACTTGGTTACCACTTTTTGTGACCTGTACATGAGTATGCGCTTCAGAACAACGCTCCCCAACGCTGTGCGCTGGCGACCGTGTCCTACATTCATGGCGTCCTATTTTACTTCACTCCAATGAACACAATTTTCCTTCTTTTACAGGGTTGTTTTAATTCATAAGTACTCCACTGCCCCAAAACACCCTTTGCTTTTCCTGGAAAGCGATTAATATACTACTAATATTACCATTATTTTTTATTAATAACAGTATTTCAATCGTCACATGGAGCCAGTATCTCCACAACCATTAGTGAGATGCGTCCCACTATATTTTAGCTCCTAATTCTCAATGGTTGAGAGTCTGAGAACTTCATATCTTATATGTGCTGTTTCATTTTGTTGTTTTCATTTTCTGAGGCTAAATATTACTACCTTATTTTGTCTGCACAGTTGAATTATATCTATCATCAGTCTTTGTGTTTGATTTCATTTTTCCTCACATTTCTATGGATTATCGTTTGATGTTTTTGTTTCATCCAAACTGACCGGATAGTCTTCTTGTGGTTATTTTCCTCCTTCTTTGATCAGACTGCCAGCTATTTTCTTTCTTCTTTGATCAGACTGCCAACTATTTTCTTTCTTCTTTGATCAGACTGCCAGCTATTTTCCTCCTTCTTTGATCAGACTGCCAGCTATTTTCTTTCTTCTTTGATCAGACTGCCAACTATTTTCTTTCTTCTTTGATCAGACTGCCAGCTATTTTCCTCCTTCTTTGATCAGACTGCCAGCTATTTTCTTTCTTCTTTGATCAGACTGCCAGCTATTTTCCTCCTTCTTTGATCAGACTGCCAGCTATTTCTTCTTCTTTGATCAGACTGCCAACTATTTTCTTTCTTCTTTGATCAGACTGCCAGCTATTTTCCTCCTTCTTTGATCAGACTGCCAGCTATTTTCTTTCTTCTTTGATCAGACTGCCAGCTATTTTCCTCCTTCTTTGATCAGACTGCCAGCTATTTTCTTTCTTCTTTGATCAGACTGCCAGCTATTTTCCTCCTTCTTTGATCAGACTGCCAACTATTTTCTTTCTTCTTTACAAAAAATAAAATAAGTGGTAGCTTTACCTATTAGTGCTTTCATCCTTTCGCTGGAGGAGCGTCTGGTGTCGAATGAATTAGAGCGCGGTTCCCATGTGGGAGACCCTTGTTTAATTCACGATAAGGCCATAGATTTTTTTCTGTTGTGGGCATAAATGAAAAATCTTAACCTGAACATCTTCGCGACGACTGCACTAGCCATGCAGCTATTAAATTCCCCAGGCTCTCATCCCATCTGTCCCCACGCCCTAAAAAGCGGTACTACAGGCAGTAATGATATTATTTTTTAAAAACCTTTCGATCTGTTTGAGCCGATATACGAGCTCGAGGTATTTTAAGATGACAAATAGTTGATATACTGACTAATTCGGATAGCATTCAGATATAAGTACGCCCAGAGGTGACACAAAATCACGGAGTAGTACACCTGGAAGTGACACATAATCACGGAGTAGTACACCTGGAGATGACACATAATCACGGAGTAGTACACCTGGAGGTGACACATAATCACGGGTAGTACGCCTGGGAATTC
>JADZMA010001192.1:0-23903 GCA_020796225.1 Arion vulgaris
TTGCAAGAATCAACAGGGCCGCCAGTAGCTAAGGGTGGACCCCTTCGAGGCAGGGGTCGGCCCCCCACCACCACCTGGCTGTTTCCCATGGTGGTGGCACCACAGTTATATAAATATTTGCGCATGGCCATTTGAGTTGTTCGTATGTGTCGATTCATCTCCGCCAATAATGGCTGACACATTCCGTTTCTGAGGACATCTTTTTTTGAGGTTGTTCTCTAGACAGTTGCAGTCCCTGCGCAGATCTGTCTTCCCGGGTTTGTCTGGAGTCGTCCTACTCTAGATGACTTCAGCCTTCTGTTGCCGGCTCACCAACCCAGGCTTTTATGCAGGGTGTGCTTCCTGGACACTGTAGTTTAATCCCTTATGCTTAAGGGAAAGTGTCATAGAAGTAGAAGACAAGACAAGAAAAGGATGTCCTCCTCAGGAGAGAGAGAGGACAAGTGCTATTTGTCCCATAGCTGGGGATGGGTTGGTTGCAGCCAGAGCATTTACCACTCGGCGGTGGGTTCTGCACTGTCACCTTATGAGGCCCCATCCTGCTCCCCGCCTTTGGTCTGGCCTTTCACCTTCAGTCTGTTCGGCTTGAGGACCTGCCAGGAGTTAGACTCCCGCCGACATAGCCTGAAGGATCCTAAAAGCACACAAACCCTCCAACCACGATAAGGTAGGCTAATATGGAGGGACACAAGTATATAAAGCTTGTGTTCTCAGTACTCTGCTGTATGGTAGTGAGACATGGACCACATATGCTAGACAAGAACATCGCGTCAACACCTTCCACATGCGCTGTCTCAGGCGAATATACAACATCCAATGGCAAGACCACATCTCCAATATAGAAGTCCTGGACAGTGCTGGCATTCAAGCATGCAACCTTACTGAGTCAGCGACATCTGAGATGGCTGGGACATGTGTGCCGTATGAGCGATGATAGAATCCCAAAGAACATTCTATATGGTCAACTTGCATCTGATGCTAGAGCATGGGCGTCATTATTACGCCTTCATTGACACCTGCAAGCGTGATCTAACTTCATGCGGCATAGACAAAGAACACTGGGAGCGGCTGGCCAAGGACAGGCAAGCATGGCGAGCGGCAGCTCAAAAAGAAAAGAAGAAAAACAACACATGTGGAGGCAAAAGAGAGCACAGAGAGAAGGGAGAACATCCTATGTATCGCTCTAGTCTCAGTTTTACCTGCAGCAACTGTGGCAAGGATTGCCACTCCAGAATAGGCCATTACAGCCACAAGAAACGTTGTGATTCAGCGCAGAACATACTACGTGACGCAACACCTATTGTCTCCTGAGAAGAGGCCAATGAATGTTATATTGAGAGCCTTGTTAAAGAGACACAAGTACAATCTTATCATTGATACCAACTCAACACAAATAGTGGAGATGGAAAGAGTGGGGAATACAAGCACTGAGAAAACCCAGAGACACAAAAAGTGATGACTCAGGCAGAAAATTTTTGAGTATGCCACCACCCAATGGAAAACAGATTCCAAAATCTAGCATTGGGGCGGCTGAAAGAAGCAGCTTTATTCATCAGGCCAAAAGACTGAATAAGCAAACTACAGACCTACCAAAAGTTGGCATTCCCCTAAAGTCTGTGCCAGAGGAGACTGGAGAGGTCTTGGAGAGAGGAGACTGAACCAGAAGTATGTATCCAGACAGAAGTTAAAGGAATGCTCGACAAGGATGAGCAGAACAGCATACAACGCAAGACAGTCACTCTCAGTTTACTTGATGAAGAATACCCACAGTCCTTGGGGATACATGGATGGTCAGCAAGAAATGCAGTGAAGAATGGAGGCAGATTTTACATAGAATACCCTTCTTCTTCTTCTGCGTTCAGCTTTTTCTATGCGACTACCCGTATGTGTATAAACAGGGCGGTGCGCTTGAGGTCTTCACCGGTTCCCATAGTTTGTCTTGTAGTGTTGTTTCTGTTGGCCAGACTTCCAATTCTCACTACTCAGACTAGGGCAGTCTTGCAGGATGTGCTCTGGGGACTGCTTTGGTGTCTAAAGGGGCAGGCCGCCGAGTCCCTGAGACCCATTCTGTGGAGGTGTGCTCTGAGACTGCAGTGTCCCGTTCTAAGTCTGAAGACTTTGGTCTGTGCTTTTCTGTTTAGTGTATTTATACTGTCGTGCCCTGGCCTGTATCCTCCATTTGTTTTTTTCCAGATCATTTTCCCGGATTGTTTCAGGAGAGTTTTGCTTCTGTAAAATCTTTGTGTTGGGTGGTGTTGTGTTAGGCCCTCTGCCTTTGCGAGTTTGTCAGCCTTTTCGTTTCCTTGTATGCCACAGTGAGCTGGTATCCACTGTAAGACCAGTTCGGATTTTTTGACAACAAGCTGATATTTTGTCGTATGTCCTGAATGACTTTTTCTTGTCTGGGACTTGAGATAGCCTGGAAACGATCTTGAGTCGCTAAAGACTGCAATATTTTTGCTGACACTTGCTGGTCGTTGAGAATCTGTATGGCTGCAAGAAGGGCTGTTGCCTCTGCTCTAAAGTTGGTGCATGTTTCTCCTGCTGCCAGAGAGTGTGTTTCTGTGATTCCTTGAGGGTGAGTGATGGAGATTCCGCTGCCTCCCTTTCTGGTAGCATCTGTAGCTGAGCTATCTGTGAACACATGTGTCCATGTGCTGGTGGGATATTGCTCTCGTAGCATTGGAGTGAAATGGCTCTTTGCTCTGTCTCTGTTTGCATTTTTTGGAGATTATTCTGAGACTTCTAGGTGTATTTAATGTGTTTTGGTGGCACTATCAACGTAACTTTAGGTTTTGCATGCACCAACATCACCCACCCAGTTCTTCCGTAACGGCAGCTTTTTCCTGGCACAAGAAAGCAAATTTATGTTTTGCGCTCGGCTATTAACTATTGTCACATATTACCTATTTTTTCTCTCCGGAGTCAATAGTCACTATTGACTCGAGGGGAGGGTGGGTGGGTGAGTATACGCTTGCAGACAACTTGTACCTTCCCATCTTTAATTTTTTGGCATTTATGAAACTTTTCCATTTCTAGATAACGGCCAGGAGTTATGGATTCTCAATTATGAGGTATGACTGCATTTGCACTACCACCTATACCAGGGAGCTCTCCTTCGCTCCTCAGCCACTTAGCCAGACAAGAGATGTGTTTCCAGGGCCACCATAGGGAGGTGGGGTGGAGTCTTGGTCAGTGCCAGTTAACTGAACCTGGTTCTATGTTGCTCCGTTAAGTTATTGCACCTGAGGCCCCATTATGTATCCATAACACAGACCAAAATAATAGTTGTCCACCTTCTGCACTAGACCAAGAGAAAATAGCAGTACAGTTATGTTATGCGATCGACGCATGTACATTGGGCATTCCCATTCGTGCTCTGTCCTCGTTGCAGCAGCCATCCCAAAGTCCATTTGCTCACAGTACCATGAGAAGTTGATTACTATATCTTCTCTCTCTACCACGAAGACGACACTGTCTGGTATGTCCAAACTTAACGCCTAATTCTCGAACTCATTCCAGTGACTGAGACCGCCATGTCACACAATTGAGAGCGCCCGCATTGATGATATCGCTCTGTCTCATGCTTCTGCCCACTTGAGTCGGGCACTGTTTGCAAGAGAGTCATGCACGCTACATCTCCCAGCTCCAGCATGTCAGCTAAGTCATTTTCTTGAGATGTGATCTTCAATGATGTCCACCATCTCCACACGCATACTTCCAGATTCAATCAGTTGAAGCATATTCATCGAGTCTGATATGATGATCATATGGGTAACCTGTTGCTCAGCCACCCATGACAGAGCCCTGAGGCAGCGGTGATCTCCATAGTCATGCTCGATGTCGTTGTCTCAAAGCCCCGCAGTCCCATGAAGTGTGCGACGCTTCATTGTGCTGAGTAAGCCTACGATGATCTAGTGCCACGCTGACAGAGCCATCGTGTAGATAATGATATCACCTGGGTGGGAGTGCTGATCCACGAGTGCAAGAATTTCGCATGACGACGCCGGGCCCATTCTCAGCGGCCCAAGTGTGCTGATAACCCTGGCGTAAGCAGTCATATTCTCTGATATAGGCATCCATTCGTCACCGTGCCTCAGCTCATCTAGAGTACAGACCTGTTTTATAACATCCTCTGCCTCGGCCATCCAGGATCGACCTCTTCAATCGCCTTCCCTTGTTCTCATTTATGGATTTGTGCAGAGGATGATTTGTGTCTGCAGAAACTCTCAGATACGCTTTTACCTGTGCGACTTTGTGTCTTGTGGCTATCGTTTGCAATCCAAGGACATAGCGCATTGCCTCACAAGAAGTGTCACGTGTGCAACCAAGTATAAGCCTCATCGCTTCATTTTTGATCCTTTCTAACTTATCCAGCGATGTTCTGCTTACTGTTAGAAGATCAAGGCCATAGTTCACCACGCCTAGCACTAGTCCCTGATAAAGAAAGAGTAGCAGGCGTTGCTCAATATCCGCCTCCGCCATAACTTTGAGAGCGGTTAGCCCTTTTCTTGCCTTTATGATTACGTTCTCAACATGGCTCTTAAATGACAGGCTTCAGTCAACTGTTATTCCAAGATACTTTAGTGTTTCGCTTCTGTCAATATCTTTGTTACAATGCTGACAACGGGTAGGTGTCTTTACTATGTGAGTGCAGAGAGAACCATGTCAGAGAGGCCTTTGCTGGGTTACATTCGCTTGAATTCTGTGACCAGTCACTCAATCCTATTCAGCTCACACTGTAATGCAGATGCGATTCATTTCTGTCCTGCCCATGTGATACACCAGAATATCATCGGCAGTACGACATTGTCCTGCCAACCCAACCCTTTGTGTGCTGGTTACCCCGACGGTGTATACATTGAAAAGGACTGGCTAGAGTGGTGATCCCTGGGGAAGGCTCATTAGGACCTGTTGTGGTTGTGATGTCCATGAATCGCAACACATTGATAACGTGCGCTCAAAAAGTGCAGCAGCAATCCACTTGACCAAGCGTGTTTCCACCTACATATCCATCAATAACTGCATAAGTAAGGTGTAGAGACATTGTTATATGCGTCCTGCAAATCACCATGCGCTGCCGCTTCCATCCCCATCTGAAACCCTCATACGCATCATATGCAAAGACCGCTGCATTGCACCAGGTGTCCTTTCCTGGCGATAGCCCACGAGAGTGGAGGGAAAAGACCATTTGTCTTCATTATATTTGAAACTCTACGGGCTATGAATTTTTCAAGCAGTTTGCTGACAGTGTTTTGCAAGGTAATAATTCTATATCCATTTGTGCCTGTGAGATCTTTCCAGGCTTAGGCAAGGGTCTCAGATAGCTATGCAGCCAATCATCAGGAATAGTGCCAGTATGGATACTTTATTGAAAAGCTTGTATAATTCTAGCAAGATCTTTGTCCTCCAGACATTTTATGTGACTGTACCGAACACCATCAGGACCAGGCGCTGTATCCGAGCATGTCTTTAGTATTGATTTGATATTATCGACAGAAATGTATTCTATATTGTCGTCCATGACAGTCTGCATCTCATGCGAATGGTATACGATCTGCTGCATCCTTTACGTCCTCTCTGTCTTTCCTTTCTGTCTGGAGAATAAAGTTATGCAAGAACGCCTCACCCTCTCCTCATCTGTCCTCAAAATTACTCCACTGTCCAGATTCAGATTAGGCATTGAAAAAGGTCTTCACCGCCATTCATGCTGCAGGTGCAATCTCCAGAATTTTAAGTGATTGCTTGTTTCCACTTTCAACACAGAATTTCTCCCATATAGTGTGTGCTTGACTTCTTGCAATCTGCTTGAAATGTATTGCCAGACTGTTCTTTCGTTCTGTCAGGCTCTTCTACGTTCCTCTGAGAGATTTTGTGATTTTCTGACTTTTCCCAAGCTTTGTCGCCATCCTTTTCTGTCCATGCCTGCACAACAGGTGTCCACCATGGTGGTTGCTGGAAAGAAGTTCTTGTTTTAATTGGTGAACAATGTACCTTTAGCCGCAGCTGACCGATGACATTAGGTTGGTGTCTGTCATAATGGAAAGCCGAAGCGCGATTTTGAGTTCTCATCTTAGCTGATTTTTTAACCAGTATTGCACAAGGTAGATGATCACTGCCATGGTGTCCGAGTACATCCCAGTGCACAAAACATTCAACTCTGGGGACAGTAGAGTTGAACAGTAGAACTCAAAATTTAACTTTCTTCTACTGAGAATGATTTGTTCTCACAATGAAAGTAAACAGTCTTCTCTTATCTTAATCATGTCCACATGTGCAGTGAAGAGTTGTGGGGAGTCTTAGTTTTCTATCCTGTGCCAGTTGTTTTGCAAAGTAAACAAACAATAAACTTAATAGAGTAAAAACTACTTCACCTTTCACATCATTATCATCTTCAGTTTCCAACTTTACTGGATGTCCCTGAAAACAAAATGTCATTAGATCTCTTTTAATCACAAATTGTATAAAAATATCAGCAATAAATAATGAAATAAATAGATTATTTATTTCTTCTATTTGTATCAATCATGTGATATAATTGTCAGCAAGCATATATACAATACCCAGACAGATCATCCGAAGAGCTGTTTGGTGCATGGGGAGATATGCTCCAATTATGAGGCTGAAATTCATGCGAGAAGCAGCTTTGTACCACTGAAGACTGTTTTCATGCTTTCCATCAAAGGACAAACATAATTATTCACAGATTCAATGTCTGCCCTTCAAGCTCTAGAAGATGGTGGACATTGTAAATCTGAACTATCTCATATAGCCCTAGATATTGACAGACTTATTACATCACATGACATCAAAATAACCATGCAGTGGATCTCTGGACATTCAAACACACCTGGAAATGACAAAGCAGATAGGATAGCCAAGAAAGAGTCAACACAGGAACAACCAATCACAGCAACAACTCTCCATACAGCAAAGCAAATCCTAATGACAATAAATAAAGAAATTTGGCTGAACAGATGGGCCATGGGAAACACAGAAAGAGAGGTGTACAGCCATATGGCCAGCCCTAACCTTAATGACAACATCAACCACCTTACAAGAAGAGATCAGAGCACCATTTTAGACTCGAACCCAACACATAACACTTAATAATCACTTGAACAGAATTCATCCACAACACACTCCAGAGTGTCAACTGTGCGCACATCATCATGAAACTGCTTCACCACCATCCTTCAAGTGTCAAGCACTAGAAGATATCAGAAAGACCCTCCTTCCTCCAAGGCCAGATAAATGGAACACATTATACGGAACAAAAGAACAACTTACAGACACATGCAGATACCACTACATAGCATTGGGCCCAAGGGCAAAAGCTCAAGTGCCGCTGGATCATTGAAGAAGAAGAAGAAGAATTGTCAGCAAAAATTGTGTTAACTGACACGGTCATGAAAGATATCACTATCCTGATGATATCTGAATACAACTGAGAAACAACACAACAGAACAATAAATAGGAGATGTAAATATATTTCTAGTAATTAAATGCAAGATTGTGTTACAGTGATTTTGTGCAAATTATGCTTTCATTTCATGTTAGTTAGTTAGTTTATTCCTTTTGAGCCAAAGGTGGCACATAGGGCAGAGGTTTTAGATCTCCATGTGATACGGTTCTTTGCTAGCAGTTGGAGATCTTGTATGGTTTTACATCCCAATAGTTTACTTTCTGTTGGATGGTTCTTCGAAGAGTGGTCTTTGGTCTTCCACGTTTTCTTTCCCAACTGGTGACCACATAAGGACTTGTCGATTTAGTCTCTTTTCGCCTGATCTAAGAACATGACCTAAATATTTCCACCTTCGCTTCCTTATAATATTTGATACGGGTTGTTGGTGTGTTCTATCTCTCACTGTGTTGTTAGAAACGAAATCACTCCATTTTCATTTCATGACCTCTGAATAATATAAAATTAAAAATTAATATCTAAATAACTTGTTTAAATGTGTGATAAATTTAATGAATTTTCAAAGTTCACATACTACAGTGTCAGAACTTTGCATCTTTCAACAACAGAGTTATCTCACATTATCCTATATCTATATCCTCTTTATGTCCCTGCCTGATATATAATGCTTCCATTGTTGCTGTCTGCAGCCTTTCTATTAATTGTTTCCAACATCAGGCCACAATCTACCTTTGAAGTCAGAGAAGGCTTGCTGGAATGGTGAGGGATACTGATGAAAAGTGAGCAAGCGTCACACAAAAATCAGAAGCACCATACAGGGTCAAAGGCACAAGGAAACAATGGTGCGCCAGATTAGTGAACTGGCACTAATCCCCTGCCCTCACCTCCACGTGGTGACCCTGGTAATAGACGGTAGTTCCAGTCTGGCTAAGAGGGCAGGTGCCGTGGGAGAGCTACTCTGGGCAAGTAGAGATGCAAAGGTAGTCATGCTAGATGGGATCCGCCGCAACACAGACAGCTTAACTCCAGAGTGACTATTAATGCCTCGCTCTCCCGGCAGATAAGAAAGCTTGAAGGATAAAATGTGGAACCAAGTGAGGCGAAACTGAGCCCACGCATGCTCTCTCTTGAGCCCTTTCCTGAGCCGATGAGTATGCTGGGAATCGAGATGAGCTGCACGAGGGTCCACATAGGGCGGAACTTGGGTCCCTATCTCAGGGATGGGGGCGCGATTATAAGTCACTGAAGAGACGTTACCCATGCAAGGCGAAATTTAGAGCCCTCACATACTCTCTCTGAGCCAATGAGTATGCGGGAGTCGAGTTGAGCTGCCCGTGGGTCCTCATAGGCAAACTCGGTTTTGCATAGACGTAGTCACATTGGATGAGATCCACTCGCAAACACAGACGAGCAGAATCCCAGAGTGACCATTAATTCATGTCTCTCCCTACCGATGGGAAAAGCTGAACAAATAAACATAAAGGGATGAAGGGTGCGTCCAGAGAAGAGACATGCGTCCACATGGGGCGAAATTCTAAGCACTGAGGCGGGAGCCGAATTGAGTTGCGTGTCCATAGTAAATGAGAGCATGATGAGAAACCAGATAAACACGGTGAGCAGGCACCAAAGTAGAGCGAACACACATACAGACGATACACATGTGAGCCCACTGGTGGGGCAGACATACACAGTGCTGATGATGGAGCGATTAAAAGGCGTAGCAAACGTAGGGTGGAGCAGACCACCCAAATGTGTAGAAAAACAGGTATGCCCAGCAGAGGCTTGAATCCAGTGCGCTTTTGCCGCGAGGTAACTTACTATTGCCTTGTAGTTTGATTGGGGACAATCAAAGGCTAGGAGCAAACCGTACACAAACTGACGGCAGGCAAAACCAAGTAGTCCAAAAAAGACTGGTAACCTGGACAGCCAATGCTCAACAACCCGGAGGAAGGTAGTCTAAGGGTAGCTACCCAACGAAAATAGCAGCCTGCCGCCTTGCAGGTCGGCTGGGACAGCCAAAGGCGACGGAGAGAAAATCCAGTAAACGCTGGCTGAAATCGGCACATCACCGGTGATGAGCATCAGAGCTCCAAATGGCGCTGAAGATGTAGCGAATCACACCCATTCTTGGTGTAGGCTGTTTATCACAATAAGAATGATCAAAATGGCTGAAAAGAACGATCGAGAAGAATAATATCTGGATTAGTTGAATCTAAAAATGAGTACCGACTATATACATGCTGATGTTTAAGACAAACTGTTCATTATAAAAAATTTTTTTTAAATAGATTGTTTCATGAAAGAATTATTTAACGTGAAATCTGCATCTTACGATACTCCTACATATCAACAATGGCGGCTTGCGGTCTAGCTATTCCAAGATCAACGCTTTCTGGCATTTTAAAGCACAAAAACCGCCAAAGAAAATTGTTTTTCGAATGTCAAATCAACAGTGACAGACAGCGAGCCAGAACATCCGGATGTGGCTTTGTGATGCTGCCCTTTAAAATGTTCACTGTGCTTAGGTCGGCAAATGTACCCGTAAATTATTGCAAAAGCAGAGAAATTTGCATGTCTTGGAGGTCAGACAGACTGGAAATGATGTAGTATTGGATGGTTGGATTGTTTCAAAAAATGACATTGCATAACATACAAGAGTGTATGTGGAGAGAAATGATCATTTGATGAAGCGTACTTATTTATAGAGATGCTTAAACTGCTTTGGTTAAATAGTTATGTGGATGTATTTAATGCAGATGAAACTAGCTTATTTTGGAGAATGTCACCAGATAGAACATTTATTTTTCAAAAATGAAACGTTTCATGGGTGGAAAAAAATAAAAAGAAAGAATAACAGTGGTTGTGTGTTCCAATATGGACGGTAGTGACAAATTACCTTTATTTGTGATTAGAAACTTTAAAAATTCCCGTTGTTTCAAAGGCCTGGAAAAATTGTGTGTGAATTATAGAGCAATTCAAAGTCATGGATGACATGAGAATTTTTCAGTGAGTGGCTACAAGAATTTGAGTCTTTAATGATGTGTAAACAAAGAAAAGTTCTTTTAATTGTTGACAATTGTTCACACAAGAATTAACAATTTGAAAGCAACAGAACTTTTGTTTTTGCCACCTAATGCTACATCAACACTTCAGCCTTGTGATCAAGGTATCATTCAAAGTCTGAAAGTTCATTACAGATCTACATGATGTTGTAGACATGTAGGCCATATGATAATGACCTCAGTTCTGATGATTTCAAGATAACCTCCTTCATGCTATTTTAGTGTTAAAATTGCAGGGGACAGAGTTATGCCTGAAACAATTTCAAACCGCTTTAGACACACTGCATTAGATGTCCCAGTAAATGAGAATTCATCATCAACGAGCAATGAGAGAAATTTTACCGATATTTCAGTGGAACCATTACTTGCTGTTACAAGAGCGAAAGGAACCATAGAAGTTTGTGAACATTGACAATGATGTTTTTACCAGTGCCACTTTTCAAGACTGATATTAAAAGGGTTATGTATGCCAACCAACAGACCAGCCCTGACTTTGAGGATGAAGATAACGCTGTAAGAAAACCCTTTAATACAGCCATATATTTTGCCATGTATGACAAAATTAACATTTAAAATGATGCAGACGGGATGTTCAGATGATACAGTCTCACCATTGTTTGCCTTTAAATAGGCCAGGGAAGACATTTTTCAAACCCAAAAACGAAAGCAAACCACAGACTTTTTCTTTAATTAGTTTGTGAATTTCATATAGTTACTTTCTGCTTTCTAAAATAATTGAATGTTTCAACATTTCGATATTGTATTGCTATTTATTTTTTAAACCCTATGGTGTTTCCTAAATGGACAATTTTTTTACTAATGCTACTGCATGGATAGTGTACATTCTCTACAAATGTTATTGGTTACAAACTGACGCCATTGCACTGGCAGACATAGGTGCTCAGTCTCCAACAGATATCAAGAGTATACATCATAATGATGGTTCCGTGGCTCTGATTAAATACACTTTCACTCTGCCTTCAGGCATCCAGTTCTACTTGAACAACGGGTAACTCCAAACTGCTTAAATAGCTTGATCGATTCAACATTGATTTAGTGTTCTCATCCAACAGACAGTACAAGAGACTGGAAGAATATCCCCTTATCCATCTTCAACCCCCCAACAATCAATGCTGTTGATGCAAGCCTGTCTGCTTTTCCCATTACTGTAAACCCCCGCATGCCCAGGACAGTAAAATTCACGTAGCCGCTGGAGGCTAGAAACTTCTAAGACGAATCCACTCCTACCAAACCTGCCCTTCTGATCTTGTGAGCATCGACTGAGAGTTAGATACAACAACTGCCCCAGTAAATGAAGCCCCAAAAGATCCAATGGAGAGAGCAGAAACCTTCAACTTCCATCCTCATACTAGAAGTAGTTGTCCTGTATGCCCACTTCGCTCTGCAACAACCCTACGATGCATTAGCCAAGAAATCCAGGATTTCCCACGTTGAGCCGACCCATGGTATATACAACAACATCATCATCCCTTGCATTATCTTCTATCAGCTGCTTAACTGCAAGATCAGCCTTCATGTTGCCACAATCTCTACATTCTCTTCCAAGAGTAATGATAACGCTGAGATAGTTGGTCATGCTACCATCTGTTGGGATCCATTCTTCCCCTTTGGTAGGGTCGCAACCGTAGTCACCTGGCCAATTGTTCTCTCAGCCTGAGCCATCCACGACATGCCACGCTTGATTCTCATGCCCTTAACATCCTCCTCCTCCTTCGCTCGCTTGAAATATGTCTATATATTCAATGTTGTCTCTTGTATGAACTTCACTGTCTTTTGTAGCTCACACAGAAGTTCGTGTAGTTTTCTGTCGAGTGTTGTTTCGTTAGGCCAGTGAGTTTGCCCCCAGTGTTTCATATTCGGGGCAGTTTTGAAGTATGTGCTCTGCAGTCTTTTTTCTTCTTCTGCTAACATTCTTCACGGCCAATTTGATCATTCTTATTGTGATGTATAATCTGGTCCACTGGCAAGAACGGAGTGATCTACGCTCGACGATTGTGCGCCTATGGTGACTAGGCCCGCCGTCCGCTTTTCTGCCAGCTTTTGATTTACTAGGTGAACTTTCTAGAACGATCCTTTCGGATCTACGCCTTTTCGATCAACTTTGCCGTATATTTGGGCTTTGTGATCTACGCCAAGACAGTGAGTTACGCTGTTTACCTGTTCTGACTGAGAAATATTTCTCGGCTTGTCAGCTTGTCCTCGGACGGCGTTACTCGTGATAAACACCGTAAAGTATCGCCTTCGCCAATGTTCAGGACCCGGCTTCCTGTTTGATCCGCACATTGTCGGCCTTGCTTTACCGTACATTTTTGAGTTTGATCCGGGAAGGAACATTCTCAGCCTTTTCTAGACGCTGACGGCGTGCACCTGTAATTTACTCAAAGCACTGGCATGGGACCGAGTACAAACAATGTAGAGGGTCGCTTCAGTGGGCACTATAAGCGTGAATCTGAGGATTTTGCGTCCGCCATCACCCCCTCAGTTATTCGGGATGTTAGTTATCGACTGCAATCGAACTCTGCCCAGCTGCCCCAAGGCTGGCAGTTCCGTTAGGCATCACCAACCTCAGTTCTTCCGGGATGTTAATTTTAATCGCACAGTACCTGACTTTTTTCCCCAGGCGGTAGTTTCTAGCCCCAAACGCAACTTGTTCTTTTGCCGAAAACCTTGCCCAGTACATGTATCTGCACCAGGCTACCAATGCGGTAGGTAATCTCTCGCACCAACACGAGGGTAGACTTTCATTCGTTACGGTCCTGTCTTATTTATTCTTGCCGACGGCTGGCAATGTTGCCTCTCCTCAGGCTTCGAGCCCTCTACGTGGGCATACGGGCATACGTGGTCACTGGATGAACCTCTCATCCATGTCTGAGTCTTTCATTGCTGTTTCAGCTCAGGACTTGGGCAATATTTTGTTGACATCGGTCAGAGAATTGTGCATTTTATTTGTATGTGTCTTTATCGCCTTTCCGAATTGCACTGCTACCACTACCAGTAGTTTCCCTCCCGATCCCTGCCCCCTCTTAGCCAGACCAGAACCAGAGTCTGTTTCAGGGTCACAAGGAGGTTGGGGGCAGGGTCTTGGGGCGCGCCGCTCGCAACCCTGGCTCATGTTACCACCATGACCCAGAGCCTTTTGACCCGCCTGCAGTCTGGTTTGCCTGTCCACCTGTACAATGGCTGATTTGCAACCTTGAATTTTGTATACATTAGTGGGGGCGATTGTGTCCTATTCTAAGGTGCAGAATGACAACTTGTTCCAATCTGCTCATATTATAGTAATTGTTTGTGTTGGTATTTGTGGCTTTCTCATTGATTTAATCATCCTTTTTTTGGTGGTAGGTAACTGGCACATCCGGTTGCTCTCCTGCAGCACCTTCCTTGGCCAATCGGTTTGCTGTTTCATTTCCTGGTATTCCACAGTGAGAGGGTATCCACTGCAAGACGACCCTGCACTGCTGGGCAATTTAGACAGTAGGTCTGTAGACCTGCAATTTTCTGACTGAAGTGCTTGGAGTGCTGATTTTGCATCAGTCAAAAAAACAACAGGTTGAGGATCGGGTCTGGGATTCAACAGTTTTTAGTTGCCAACCTTGATTGCCTGAATTTCTGCATCAGTTGTGACAGAATTTTCTGTTTGGGACTTTAATTCATCTCTAGCGTTGTTTGGGTATTCCCCCGTACACTCCTGCTCCTCCATTCTTCACTGCATTTTCTGTGACCCATCCGTATACCCGGACCCCGAGGTCAGTGGTCTTCATCAAGAGCTCTTAACATCATTAGTGTTCTTGTGAAGTGGATGTCTCTTATCCAGAACCCTATATATGCTTGGTTTGGGAAATGAGGAGCGTAGTGACAGAAGGCCAAGCATATATCTCATCTTCACAATGGGGTATCTCTAGTGCAGCCCAGGGCTATACGCATACCTTCCTTCTGAACTGCTCCCCAAGTCTCATTATGATCTTGATATCGTAAGAATTCCGAGTCCGTAATCTACCACTGACACTACCAGTCGATCGAACAAAAGGGCAGTAGTTCTGCTCAAGGGGCCACCATAACTTTGAGAGCCGTAAGACCACGCTGCATGGGCCCGTTTAATATGATGTTTGAAAGATAGACTACATCAAAGGTTATTCCAAGATAGAGCCTGTCTCTGTGCTCATGGATGTCCATCAAAGATTAAAGGGTAGGTCAGCCTTGACGATGTGATTATTCAACGAGCACCACAACATGCACGCTTTTTCAGGATTGACCTGAGAGCCGGGCTCTACACCAACCCGAGATGGTATGCAATGTTTTCTGAATGTCGTCAACCATCTGACCCAGTCCTATATATTAAGATATCATCTTCAAGATATAAACAAGGAAGGATCCTAACTGCTCAGCAGCTACCGCATACTCAGCTTGCAAAATATATATGGCAAATTACTAGAGAAGATAGTGGCCAGAAAGGTAATGTGTCACTTAGAGAATGACCACATCCTCCCTGACACTTTGGATAGCTAACGGCAAATGAAAGGGACATGGGACAATGCTGGCACGTTTGCATATGATGTTTAAGAAGGCTTCCAATCCAAGCAAGAGACTGTCTGTGGTCATTGACTTGGAGGATGCTTAACAAGGTGAATTTTTCAATAATGGTGCGCTTTGATTAAATGTAGTTAACTTGGCTGGTGAACGGGATAGTTGCTTTTACTGGAGAGAACCGCACTACGCTTGGGAACAGGGACATCGGATCCTGCACTAATGCTGGATTACCCCAGGTTCTCTATCCCCCGTGTTTTTAAATTTACACAGCAAATATAGTTCAAATTTAGCCAACCGGATTGGGTCGGACATTGACATTTACTATATGTGCTATCTGGATAAGTAGAATTACTGATAACTGTAACAACTTCCTTAGGTCCCTGCAACTTCTATTTATCTAGACTCCACTGTATATATTTTAGGCTTTTTTTTAAGATTTAATTTTAGTTATCCAGATTTTATAGAGCTGGTGAATGTTTGACTTTTTCTTGACTTTTTCAATGACTTTTCCAAATCATCATCCTGCAATACGGTACTTCTAGGTATACAAAATCTTGAACTTCTCTATGATTTCATGTCTCGTATCCAGACCACTTTATTTCCCCTCTAAACAAATGAGAGTAGGAAGGTAGCAAATTCATCAATGTGCACAAGATTCACACACTTTATGGTTCTACTGTACTGAGTTATCTTTCTTTCTTTTTTTAATCCTTTTTGCCTCACAGTGTCAGGATAAGAAGAGATTTCTAGAAGAAGCCTTTGTGCACTTCATAAATAGTGTCTTTCGTCTCCTCTGTTATCTCTGGGTTCATCTTTCGTGGCGGCTTTTGCTTTGTATCCATTGTATCAGAGCAACATAGCTCTTTGAGGTGCACTGTCTGTTGGTAATCTGATTATGTGGCTGAACCTTTTAATTTTTTGTTACTTGATGGAGTTTAGTACTGATGTTGTACCCATTTCGTCCCTTTTCCCGATGTCTTCATTTCTCAACCGGTCTCTTCTTGTTACACCCAGCATTCTGTGTGGACACTTAATCTCTGTCTTGACTAGTTTTATTCTATCATTTGATGTCCCGTGTCCAGGTTTGGCACTGATAGTATAACGTGGGGAGAAAGATTGTGTTGAATATTTCTCTTTTTGTGATCATGGTGACATGTTTGCATTTTAAAATTGGTGCCATTTGTCCTATCATTTCTCTTCTCGATCATTCTAAAGGCCATTTTTATCATTCTATTGTGATATATAAACAGTCTAACACCAAGAACGGGTGTACGTGCACAACCTTCAGTACCAATTGGAGCTCAGGTGCTAATCTGTCGATGGTGTGTTTGGTTCAACCAGGCTTACTGGTTCACTCTCCATTAGCCTTTGCTGTCCCACCCAAAACCTGCAAGGCAGCAGGTTGCTATTTTCTTTTAGGGCAGCGCCGCGATGACCTGCCCTCCCGGTTGAGGAGCGCCATCTACCCAGCTAACGGTCTTTTTGTGGACTACTTGGTTTGCAACCCGCCAGTTTTGTATGGTTTGCTCCGTTAGCCTTTGATTGTCCCTAATCAAACTACAAGGCAGCAGAGTTCCCATGCAGCGGAAACGCACACTGGCTTCACCTCTGCTGGTTTCCAGTTTTCTACACATTCGGTGGTCCGCACACCCTCCGCCTACCGCGCCTGCCTTGCATGCAGTGTCATGCACTTCGTCATGCATCACTCCATGTGTGTTCGCTCTGCCCTGGTGCCTGCCTCATCGCCACCGTCATTTCTTTCCGTGCTCACATTTGTCTGGGCTGTCCGACCCTGGTTTAAATCGTGCCTCATCCCTGTGATGGACTCCGAGTTTGCCCTATGTGTGCCCACATGCAGCGCAACTTGAGGCCCAGCATATACAACTGCCGTCTCATTTTTACCTTACCTCGGGACTGCTATGACACTCAGCTCTGCTTGTGCACAGGGCTCCAAGTTTCGCTCCGCTTGAGCCGCTTTCTCCGTCTCGGGATGCACCTCATCACTTCGCATGCAGCCTTTCCCATCAGCCGGGATGCAGCTGCAGCCTTTGTGTTCTCATATTTGTCATCCCATTTGCCGTACACATGGACTGCTCTGAGATGCAGCTTGACTCGTGCATAGGGCTCAGAGTTTTGCTCACGCCTTGGCTTTGGGATGCACCTCTCATCCCTTTAATTCAAATTTTTCCTCAGGTGAGTTAGCATTTGTTCGTGGATGACTTGTACACTGCTGTATCTTACTTTTGGGGGAAATTGGATATATTTTAGCGGACATTGGCCAGGAGATGCGTGCACTGTCCAGAGATTTTCAGACCTGCATTGCTTTTCCTTGCTTGCACTGCTACCACTACCAGTAGTCTCCCTCAGGGCCAGACCGAACAAAAGTCTGTTATCAAGGTCACCTCTGGGAGGTGGGGGACAGGGTCTTGATTAGTGCCACTTCACTAACCCTGGCGCAGTGTTGTCCCCATGTGCCTTTGACCCCATCCTATCATTTCCTCCTCTTCGATCGTTCTAGGCCTGTTTTAAATCATTCTCATTGTGATATATAAACAGCCAAACATCAGAACGTGATGTACGTGCACCAGCTTCAGCACCTATTTGAGCTTCAGCTGCTTATCCTTCGTGGGGTGTCTGATTTCAGCCAGCTTTGATTTACTAGGTGAGCTTTCCTAGGTTCGATCAGCTTTCGTATTTTTGGGCTCGTGATCTACGCTGACAGTGAGTTACGCTGTTTATGCCCGCTTCTGACTGAGAAATATTTCGGGCTGTAGCTTATCCTCGACGGCGCATACTCGATAAGACACCGTAAAGTATCGGCCTTCGCCAATGTTCAGACCCGAACTTCCTGTTTGATCCGTACATTGTCGGCCTTGCTTTACCGTACATTTTGAGTTTGATCCGGGAAGGAACATTCTCAGCCTCTTCTAGACGCGTGACTGGTACGTGGCAATTGCAATTAACTCTCAAGCACTGGCATGGGGCCGAGTACAAACAATGTAGAGGGTCGTTTCAGTCGGCACTATCAGCGAATTGAGGATTTTGCGCCGCGCCATCACCCGCCAGTTATTCCGGGATGTAGTTACGACTGCAATCGAACTCTTGCCTGTGCCCCAAGGCTGGCAGTTCCGCTAGCATCACCAACCTCAGTTCTTCCGGGATGTTAATTTAATCGCAGTACCTGCACGGTTTTCCAGGCGGGTAGTTTCCGATGCACTGAACGCAACTTGTTCTTTTGCGCGCAAACCTTGCCCAGTACATGTGTCTGCACCAGGCTACCGATGCGGGTCAGCTGCAATCTTCTCTCGCACCAACACGAGGGCAGACTTTATTCGCTACGTCCTGTCTTATTTATTCTGCCGACGGGCTGGCAATGTTTGCCCTCCTCTGGGCTTCGAGCTCACTCTACGTGGGCATACGCTTGGTCACTGGATGCATCTCTCATCGATGTCTGAGACATTTCGCCGCTGCTTCTTTGCGTTCAGGACTTGGGCAATATCTTGTTGACATCGTCAGAGATTTGTCATTTTTTGTATGTATCTTTATTGTATTCGTAATTGCACGCTACCACTACCAGTAGTTTTCTCCCGATCCCTGCCCTCTTAGCAGACCGAGCCAGAGTCTGTTTCCAGGGTCACCGCGTGGAGGTTGGGAGCAGGGCTTGCAGCGCGCTCGCTAACCTTGGCTCATATTACCACCATGACCTCATGAGCCTTTGAATTGAACCTTGACTGATTTAATGAGCCATTCGAGGTTTCACCGTGAGACAGTGTGAACTTAGACATGCATGGCTTAATCTTTGAGACAAGCATATGACTACTGGCAGGATCAACCAGATAGCTGTCATGGACGAGACCAGACTCAATGCTCGGGTGGGGAGACAGCGTGCAGAGCGGATCCCGACGCCCCGGCGAATCAAGTAAATTGAAGCGAAACGCCGAGCCGCTTCCACAGTTTTGCCGGGCAAGACTTGCGCCGCCGGGCTGTAAGAACGACACCATGTTACTACCTGCGACCCACAAGCTTGTTGTGCAGAGCCGGGCCTTTTAACGAGACCACCGCGAGCGTTAAAATTTTAGACTGACTGCATCACATCGCGACCGAGAAACTCCGATATACTGGACACACACACGCCATAAGACCAGCACAGCGAGCGAGTCTTAATAGCAGACGCTACCTTGTCCCTTTATTCGCTGGGAGCCTCGCCGCGTGAAAAGCGAGGAGGCACGCCAGCAGCCGTAGAGACTATGCACGCAATGGTTATCGACACTGGGGAACCGCGCCTGACTGGCTCGCCATCCGGTTATTTTCAAAACGGGAGGCACAGTTTGCAGACGACAACCCAGATGGATCGGTCATCCATTGAACTTCGACTGATTTAATGAGCATTCGCGTTTCACTCGTGAGACAGTGTGAACTTAGACATGCATGGCTTAATCTTTGAGACAAGCATATGACTACTGGCAGGATCAACCAGATAGCTGTCACGGACGAGACTGGACCGACAATGCTTGGGGTAGGGGAGACAGCGCTCTGTGCAGAGCGGATCCCGACGCCCTGCGAAAATGCAAATTGAAGTAAACGACCGAGCGCCGCTTCCACAGATATGCCGGCAAGACTTGCGCCGCTGCAAAGAACGACACCATGTTACTACCTGCAGGACCCACAAGCTCGTGTAGAGCCGGGCCTTTTAACGAGACCACCGCCAGCGTTAAAATTTTAGACTGACTGCATCACATCGCATCGAGAAACTCCGAATACGGACACACACACACCGCCAATAAGACCACAAGGCCGGAGCGAGTCTTAATAGCAGACGCTACCTTGTCCCTTATTCGCTGGGAGCCTCGTCGCGTGAAAAAGCGAGGAGGCACGCCAGCCGCTAGAGACTAAGCACTAATTGGTTATCACACTCGGGAACTGCTCGTCGCTGACTGGCCGCCGTCCGTTATTTTCAAAACGGGAAGGCCCAGTTTTCAGACGCACAACCCAGATATCCTATCATTTGATTTGTTTGTTCCATATTCTTCCGCTTGCTGAAAAATGCTCCCTAGATATGTAAAGTCTTTGACTTGATTTAATGGGCGATTGTCAATAGAGATATTTGTAGCATTTTTCTCTCTAGCGAATGTCATTACTTTCGCTTCATCTGATTTTTATTCTCATATTGTATTCATTACATATTAACTGGAGTCTGTTAATGTGTAGCTGTAGCTGTTCTTCTGTTGCTGATATGATCGCTTGATCGCTACAAAAAGAAATTCGTTAAGAGTTACACAAGGTTGTTTCCTTCATGGTATTAGCTGTTTTACAGATATGATTGATATATGTGCTGAAATAGCAGCCAAGATAGTACGATCCTTGTCTTACTGACCCTACGCTGAAACTTTGCCGATAGTCCTGTGTTTTCTCAATCAACACTGGTGTGTGTGTGTACTTGTGTTATGACTGATGCAAAACAACAAAAAGAAATATCTCTAATTAGTTTGTTCACAGTGAATGAATACTGGACTGTAACTATTCATTATAGTCAAGATAATTTTAGCAGTTTTGCCATAAAAGTATTCACTCCTTACCTGACAATCTTGTTCTTGTTTTAAATTGATAACTTCATCTGACATGTTAGTATCATTATTTTCTTCTTCAGTCTGGTACAATAGAAAAGTTACAGAACATGTCTGGATAAAAGTGTCTACAAAATCTGGGTGGCTGATTGTTTGAATAACTAAATATGATTTTCATATAATATTTATGATTTATAACATTATTAGCTCTTCCCATTACTTTGAATATTGTCTATATATTCAATGTTGTCTTTGTATAAACTTCCCTGTCTTTTGTAGCTCATATAGAAGTCTGAGCAGTTTTCATTCCAATGTTGGGGCAAGCGCATAGGACAACGTGCGCCAGGATTAGTTTTCCGGTACTAATCAAGATTCTACCCAACCTCCATGTGGTGAAACTGGGAAAAAGACAACGGTTCCTGTCTGGTCAAGAGGATAGGGATCGAGGGAGAGCTACAGGTAGTGGTAGTAGTGTAAGCACGAAAAGTCATGCAGGTCCAAAATTTCTGAACCAAATGCTGCATCTCCTGCCAAAGTCGATGAAAGTCGCCCAAATGGTTGCTGAAACATAAGGAATAGTAGCACACGATCGTCTGTGAATGAATGCCAACTCCCCAGAGTAAATGGTCGCACAAAGGGATGAGGGTGCATTCAGAGAAGAGCCATGGCCCATATGGGCAAAATTCAGAGCCCTGAGGTGGGAGCCCGAATTGAGTTGCTAAAAAAAATTGTATAAAATTAGCACGTGCACGAGACGTCAGGAGGAAATATTCATGTCCCTCGAAGAAATGGTGGTAATGCCTTTGCATGATCTCAGCAAGGATCGTGAAGAGATGCAATGTGAAGGACGACACAAGGGAAGATTGCAGTTAACTCTGCATAAGAGGCCAAGTGCAAATATATATATTGGGAAAGTTGGCTGAGAGCCGCAGAAGCGTAGCTGTCATGAACTCGCTCAAGGCTGGTGGTCCGGGTTCAGCTCCATAGTGGGCGTGAATTTTTCCGGACCGCGACGGCTTCAGGGACCCAGCCTCAACTGGGTACCAGACATGTCTGGGAAGTAAGGCCGCGCAGGTGGATGCTGACACATCACCCATCGCGGTCGACGGTCAATGAAAAATACAGGCCTAACACTGTATTGCCCTATATACCCAAGGTATGAAAGGGTTCCTTTACTTTTTTTTTTTTTTTTAAAGTTGGCTGAGCGCAAATCCTAAAGATGCGTTTTAGCACCTAACGAAACTGCCTTCCTTGAAACAACCGAGCATGGTACTGTAGTTCTCATTAACTAACAACCCTGGAAAACCAGGGGGTGATGTTTGGCTAGCGCAGAATCTAAGTTGGCTTGATAGCACCTAATGAAGCGACTGTCTACAATATTTGAGCGTGGCCCCAGTCCGATGTTTCCGGGCCAGGAAATGCACAGTAGTAACTGCAAATTGCCAAGTCGACACGCACTCAAAAAGGCTGAGAATGTTCCTACTCCTGAATAAATTCAAAGTGGTCAGAAAAGTAAGGCCGACAATGTAAAGATCTGACAAGCTGTCCAAATCCAAGCATTGGCGAAGCACACTTTCTTGTGTTATAAAGTAAGACGGCGTCCCAGGACAATCTTATGTGCTCCAAAAAGACTGAGAAATATTTCTAGCTCGGAATGACCTCACAGTCGGAAATGGCGCAGTACTCTCCTTCTTTACAGCGTAGATCCAATATACGGTATAGCAGACCGGTAGAACTTGTACAATCTTCTTCTTCTTCTGCAATTCAGGCAAAAGTCATGACGCTTGGTATTGGCCTCCGATTGATTTTTGCGTGAGGCCTAAATTACCTTTTACAGATGTCCTCAACCATGTGAACAGCATCGTACGATACAGAGGTACTTGAAGCTTAGATCCTCCAAGTGTGATCGTTAGAGTTAATTAGTGAAGTGCAACTTCTCTATCGGATTTTTTTGTGAAGTCGCTCTGTATGCATTGTATGGTAAACACTCGTTAATGATCTTTAATGCCGTATTTTTGCTTGGATCACGCAAGAGCATTAGCTACTTTGTGCTGACTGGGTGAGGTTGATCCAGATTAGAGCATTCTCCCTTCTAGGGCTAGTCATTGAACTGTCCCCTTCCTGTAATCTTTGCTCTTTACGATAATTTTCGCCGTATATTTGGGCTTTATGATCTTCGCAAAGAGTATGTCTACATATGCGCTCTTTATACTATATGAGGTCGTTCAGATTAGGAACATTCTCAGTCATTGAGACGCATGTTGTCCCGCAAACGATCATTTTTGGCTTTTTAATTGGCCTTCATATGATCTGAGTTTGGACGCATCTTACTCTGTGTAGGATGACCGTGTCCAAAAATAAGCCTTTAACTAAAGTTTGGTTGTAAGTCAAACCTTGCATAATCAGCCTTATTTTTCTATCCACGGTGAGTTTGTTCCTGAGTAGAGTATTCTCAGCAGTTTTGGGGCGTGTGTCCACTTGGCAATTTGCAAGGTTTTATTCTGCATTTCCTGTCCCTGGGAAACACTGGACTGGGCTGTGACAGATCTTTAGAGGGTCATTCAATCGGCGCTAGCAACAGAACTGAAATTTCCACTGCCATCATCACCCACCTCACTTCTTCCAGGTATGTTAGTTGTTAATGCAACAGTACTTTGCCCGTTGTCCCAGGAAGGGCAGTTTCGTAGGCACTAAAATACAACTTTAGGATTTATGCGCTGGCGAACCTTACACAGTAAATGTAAATGTATCTGCGCTAGGCCTTTGATACGAGTTTGCGCAATCTTTCCATGTGTCATCACAATATGTACAGTGTTTTCAGAAACGCTGCGAGACTGTTTATTCGTTCTCATGTTCTCATTGGTTCTGCCCCACAGCTAGCAATTTTGGTGCTGTATTTGCTCCAAGGAGCTTGGCATTCGCTTCACAGACGGCTTGCACGCTGCTATTTCTTACGTTGCAGCAACTATTTTGGCAACTATTCATCGGACTTCAGCCAGGAGATGCATGCATTTTGTTTAGGTTTATGGACTTGTGTAATAGGTAGCAGAGGCGATACGCAAAATTACGGACCTTGGTTTCAGAGGTAGGCGAATAACATGTGACTGGAAATTTACAACCAGATGGGGCAACAGGCTGGTGATTGGGCAATCCAATTCCGGCTGAGGGTGCTATATAAGGCGGGAAAAGTCAGCACATGAGGATGACAAAAGAGGAAAAAAGACCCCAAAAAGAGAAGCAGAAAATTGGGGCAGGCAGGAAAATTATCAGGGAGAGGGAAATTTTAAGTTTAAAAAAGTGTTAGA
>JADZMA010001193.1:0-23874 GCA_020796225.1 Arion vulgaris
GCGGGGGCCAAATTTGACATCATCACAGCGTAAATTTGGCCCCCAGGTTATTCATGATGGAAGACTGTCAGGGGGTTCCCAGGTCACAGGGTGTTAGACAGGGATGCCTGCTTCCCCCTCCTCTTCTTGGTGTTCGTTGGGTCACCCCACAGCCTACGCCAGGTCTGGAAAAGGCATACAGTGGACATTATGTAAACTAGAAGACTTGGACTTTGCTGACGATCCGCCTTGCCGCAAGACTAAAAGACATGCGGGAAAAAAGTGGATGTCTACAAAAACGGCACAAGAGTCGGTCTTAAAATCAGTAAAGAGAAGACTAAAGAAGCGACAACAACATAAAAAGACCCAATACTATTGGGGAAGGGACAAGAAGGGGAGAATGCCATTGGGGTAAGATCGCAGGAGTAAGCCCGTCATGTCCGATTTCCAGGGCACGGGCTGTTGTGCAATTTTAAATTTTTTAAAATGGGGCAGGAGCGGTGGCCAAAGAGGGGATAAGAACTTTTTCACAGAGAAAAACCGTACCCGTCGTTGTTGTTGTTGAGGATTCTTTGACCATTTTTTTTTATAGGTCATGGGAGGTTGTTCTGGTTTCCCTAACTGATCTCGAGATCGTCTGTGGTATCGCCAGCCTTCTTTAGCACGCGACTTGTTCAATTCCTTATGTTGCAGTAAAGATACCCTTAATGACGCGTTTGGGAGAAAATAGTGCATTGGGGGCGCTTTCAACTCATTGAGACTGTTTTCCTGTTTTTGGTGCCGTGATACCCGATAGAGCATCGGGAAAATCGACTTTTTTCGAGGGCCTTTCCTTAGGATCATTTCGGGCCTTTCTTATTCTCGCCTGCCCGGTAGTTATTTTATTTTTCTGAATCCCTGACCTCACCTTTGGGGTTTGCATATTCCCCCGTCATGTGATTGGTTCCCACCGATCCATCAGTATGCACGTATCCACCATTTTTAGGATTCGGTCGTTTTGTATTTTCTGTAGCCGCTTTTTTTGGGTTTTCGCGCCCTTTTCCAGTATGCCTGGGATTGTTTCCCCTTAGTTCCGGTTTTTCCCTTTGAATCAAAAGTCTCTGGTATATTCTAGGTGAAATTTCCCGTTGTGCGGTAAACTGAGACTGGATTTTTAAGATAGGATGATCTCTTGTCCTCTCTTGTCTTTGTGATTATTTTTTTTTGTTTTTTTTTTGCCTCCCCACCCCCTTTCTCCCCCCCGTTTAACCATGCGTTTGTCATTTATTAATCGTTCACAACTTTTTTTGTCTATTTGGGATTAGCTCACGTTTGCATGGGGTTGAAGCGAGAATCCCCATCTTTTGTACCTGTTTCTGGAGATACAGAAAATTTATTTTATTTTCCATCGTCATATAACTTTCCCCCATCTCAGACTCCGACTCAGCAAGGTGTGGTTTAATGTCAGCATTGTCCAGGAGTTTATTTGGAAATCGGTCCTGCCATAATAATACTTACCAGAAGGAACATCACGAGGATGGAGAAAATTGAGCTGCTTAGTTTTTGGTCTGTGCGTACCAGTAGAGTTTCACTAACGTGAGGAGATAACTGACCCGTTTATCATAATACTTATATACGTGTTCCGAGCTCGTTATAGAATATTAATATTTTGGGAAAACATAAGTTATACATTGACATAATTTATGTTTTTGTTTTATGTAACTAGTTTTTGTTTTATGTTTTTTACCCTTTTTGAACAACACCTTTTTGTAAATCAGGGGCTAAAATTTTCAAAAGCGTCACCATTAAAATAGGCATGAACCCCGCTCTCCACCCTTTTCCTCACTTTCTCTCACAGAATTAAAGTCAATTTCAAAAGAAACAAAAAAACATTTCTCCCCAAGTTTTATAAAGCCCCGCCCACTACACAAAACGTTACATTAGAAAAAAAACCAAAAAAATTAGAGTAGAAATAAAACACAAAAATTACAGTGAGAAATAAAAACAAAAAATTGACAGTGAAATATAAAACAAAACATTAAATTAAAAAACACAAAAACTTGGATAGAAATAAAAAATAAAAATATAAATTTTTTACAAAAAATTGGAAAAAGCAACATATAAAAATCAATGATATTTTATAAATTTTTAAAAAAAATTTTAACTTAAAATTAAAGAAAACTTATTTCGGCAAAAAAAATTGTTACAAAAAAGTATTAAAACAAAAAATCATTTGAATGAGAGTCCCGGAGCTTGTTTTTGTATGGTAGACATTTAGATTTTTGAAGGTTCCTCATTTCCCTGCCCGGGATTAGCGTTGACACTCACTTGATCTTAGTAAAAAAGTGGAAACATTACACTTGAGAATACTGTCTGTTGGTAATCGTTACGTGGCCAACCCAATTTTTATATTTCTTGATGAAGTTCAATGATCTAGAACGGATGGAAAGATGTGACATGCGGAAAAACGTCTGTCAACTAAACAAATGATGAAATGAATTACGGCAAAAGATGAGATTATAAATAAAGAAATTTTAATAAAATGATAAATATTATACAACCAGACGCAATAACAAAAGCGACCATTTAAATTTTTATTATTTATTCAAATATTCCGTAAGTAAAGGAAAAAATAAAAACCCAAATGGTGTCCCAGGTGAAATGGAAAAAATCCCGTTTTATTTAATAATTTTGATTTATTTGTTGTTGTCTTTCCGGACAAGAACTCTGAATTTTTTGTTTCTTTTTGAAAAAATTTTTATATTATGTCCAAGCTCTCACATAAAACTTGCTTTGTTTATCACGCTGTATTTCTTCTATCTATATTGTGATATAATAAAGAGCAGAGGGACGAATGACACTGTTTATGAAGTAACACAAACATCCGTTCTATAAGTCCTTTCTTTCTGCTTCTTCTGCTTTCTCACTAGATTGGGATTTCAGATTCTCTAATAAAGGCAGCAGGTCTGCCTCAGATTATTAGCCAAGCCATACAGTTTGTCTTCTGCGTTCTTCACTAGATTGGGATTCGGATTATCTAATAAAGACAGCGTCTGCTCAGATTATCAGCCACGCATACAGATTTTCTTCTGTTCTCACTAGATTCGGATTTCGGATTCAACTGTGCAAAAGCAAAGGGGGAGACTATGCTTCTAGTACTTTATCATCTCATGCCTTGTAATTACATGTATTTGATTCATATATATATAAGTTATATATTCACTTATTGTTTATTGTTTCTCTTCTTCCAGCTTCTGGTTTTGTGTTCACTCATTTCGTTATTCGTTTTTGTTCCCAGTTTTTCATTAGATAGGTTTGAATGTTTTAATATGTAATCGTCCATTTGTAGTGTTCGTCGAAATTCGTTACTCTTGTTGTGTCGTTTGCTTGATAAAGGCCTTTTGGTCGAAACGTTGATATATATCGTCACTGTTTCTGTATTTTGTAAAACTATAGTACTTTGCTTTTACGTGTTTCGCTAATAAACGCAACCGAATGCCTCAGATTATCAGCCACGCCATTCTGTTTGTCTTGGACGCTAGTGTAAGTGGGTCACCTCTTTCTTCTCAAGTCTGCACACTGGGGCAGTTCTGTAGATTTAATTCCTATATTTCTGCTTCCCCGTTGTGCCGACCCTTCCCAGTACGTTTTGGCCACCTCATGATGGTAGGTCTGACATTCTTACTGCGTGGCTAAATCTCTTAGTCAGAATGGCGACCATAGAATCCGTTTTCCCATTTCTATTGTGAGAGTCGTTGCACCATGTAATGCGCCTTACGACCTGGTTAATCCGATTTCTGCAAGCATTTGTTTCGTTAGCATTCCTAAAAATCTTTTTCATCCTGAAGCTGTGAATAAAGAGATTAGAAAGAAGACAAACAGGATTAGAGAAAGAAGATAAAACAGGATTAGAGAAAAGAAGACAAAATGAATAGAGAAAAGAAGACAAAAACAGGATTAGAGAAACGAAGACAAAACAGGATTATAGAAACGAAGACAAAACAGGATTAGAGAGAAGAAGACAAAACAGGATTAAAGAGAAGAAGACAAACAATTAGAGAGAAGAAGAAAAAACAGATTGAGAGAAGACGAAAACAGGTATTAGAAGGAAGACAAACGAAGTTGAGAGAATAGATCAAACATGGTTGAAGAGAAGACAAACAGGATTAGAGAAAGAAGACACAACAGGATTAGGGGAAAAGAAGAAAAAACAGGATTAGAGAAAGGCAAAAATGATTAAAAAAAAGAAGAAAAACATGATTAGAAAAGAAGACAAAACAGGATTAGAAAAAAGAAGACAAACGGGATTAAAAAAGGAAACAAAAAAAATTATCTTTATTTTTTTCTTTCACATCCCGGGCTGAATTATTATTTTCTTTTTATTTCAAGTTTTTTTTCACAAATCGTTCCCAATTTTTAAATGTCTAATAAAAACTTTAGATAAAATATATCGTCTGTTTTTTTGAAGTTTAATTTTGTAAAAGGAAAGATAATAAATAATGTTGTAGTTGGGGAGGATGAAGGTAGTAAGGAAGACGATGATAGTGAGAAGATGATTTTATTGAGAAAGATGTGAATGAAAGGAAGATGATAATGAGGTATTGTGACTCATTCTCTTTCTCCTCCATCATCTCCTTCCACATTTCTAATCCTTCTCTCTCCTCCTCACCTTCCCCACGTATTATAATCTTCCACTCTCTCTTCTCAATCACCTCCCTCCACATATTAGACTCCTCCACCTCTCTCTTCTCCACCACCTCCCTCCACATATTATAATCATCAACCTGTTCTTATCACCACCTCCTACATAAAGAATCCTCCACCTCTCCCTTCCCTCTCTCTCTCTCACCTCTATCTTCCACCACATCCTTTCACATATTACAATTCTCCACCACTCTCCTCCTCTCTTCTCCGCCTCCGCATCCATTATCCACATAATATAGTCCTCTAGTTCTCTCCTCCACCTCTACCCTCCACATAATGTAATTCCCTACATCCTCCTTCACCTCCACCCATATTACAATCTCTGCCTCTCTGTCCACCTCCACCTCCACATATTACAAACCTCTCCTCTCTCTCCCACCTCCACCTCCCATTACAACCTCTACCTCTCTCCTCCACCTCCACCCCTCCACATTTACAATCCTCTCCTCTCCTCCACCTCCACCTCCACATATTCAATCCTCTACCCTCTCTCCACTCCACCTCCACATAATATAAACCAATCATATCTAACAAAGACTACATGACGTAGAACACAAGTTTTGTCGAGTTCCATAATTCCCTTGTTGACAGAAATATATTGATGCCCATGTCCCTGCTAAACATGTTCTAGCAAGTTCTTTTATTCCCCTTGTTGACAGAAATATATCGAAGCCCATGCCCCTCTAAACATGTTCTGTCAAAGTTCCATAATTCCCTTGTTGACAGAAATATATTGACGCCCATGTCCCTACTAAACATGTTCTGACAAGCTCCTTTATTCCCTTGTTGACAGAAATATATTGACGCCCATGCCCCTCTAAACATGTTCTAACAAGTTCCATTATTCCCTTGTTGACATAAATATATTGACGCCCATGTCCCTGCTAAACATGTTCTAACAAGTTCCATTTTTCCCCTCTTACAAACTATACGCCATGTCCCTGCTAAACATGTTCTATCTCGTGTTTTCATACTCAGTGATTCCATGAGCATGTTTCTGTAAGTCGAATCAGGAATGGTGAGACGCATCTTGGTGGATACGGGTATAGACAAGATCAGAGAAATCACCTTCCTTTTGTCCCTGGGCAGGAAGTGGTTAGGGTAAGAACGAGCTGATAGATTGTTTGGCTTGGCTACAATACCAGAGGAGCTGCCAGTATAAAAATAACATTCTTCACGCTTTGAGAGTTTTTCTGAACAGAGGAGTTTCAGTGCTGTGAATCCCACTGCTGACTCAGACTGAGAGAGATTGGTGTCACATAGTCACCCCGAACAGAAGGACATACTAAATATGCAAAGAGATTGATTAATTAACATCGAACTGGCGTGTTGGGCGATGGACACTGCTAAATTTTTGCTGAGGCGGAGATAGAAGAACCTATGGATATGTCTGGAGTGCTATGATGATAGTCCTCATATATCTGATAACTGATAACTGATAACTGATAAAGAAAAAGATATTTGTTATCTTCAAGAAACGGGAAAAAAATAAAGCATTATCAAAATAAATAACACAACAATGAAACAAGTCCATCGATTCAAGTTTCTGGGAACATTTCTAACATCAGATGGAAGATGAAACACTTGATTAGGAGAAATATTCAAACAAAAGCAGATTTTATAAAATGAAACACACACTATTTTTGAATTCACTACCAAAACATACATTGCAAAACAAGTATTCCATTGCTTCAGTGAACCAATACTTATGTATGTCAAGGAATCATGGATAAAAACAAGCAATCAATAAGATCATTGGAAGACAGAAGTGTAGTTTTACAGAATAATGTTTAAAGTCATGGAATAAGAAAACAAATGATGTTTTAAAACAGGCCTGCGAACAAAGAAACATTATCACAAGAATAAGAATCTGACAATCAAAATTCTTCGGATTAAAAATGTGAGGAACAGGTTTAGAAACATCTGTGACAACGTGAAAATAAATGGACGGAGAGATCGTGGCAAGAAGGGAAGATATTGGATGATCTGACATCTTGGTTCAACATAAGATCGGTGTCAGAACTGATTAACTGCACCAAGGAGAGAGGGTTGGGTGAGAAAATTTATAGTCTGCGCTGGCTGGCATGGCATTTGATTGATTAATACTTCTAATGACATGAAAATTTTTTTGAGCTGACTAGATAATTTGTTTCTCTATTCTATATTCTGTAGTTGAGTCTCTGTAAGACTTGGTAACATTTTAGTTTCCATTTTCAGTTAGAAATATCTTTATTATACTCCTGGCTTTAGCTGAGTCTCTGTAAGACTTGGAACATTTTTGTTCTATTTTCAGTTAGAAATTTCTTTATTATACGCCTGGTTGGTTGAGTCTCTGTAAGACTTTGGGAACATTTTAATTTCCATTTTCAGTTAGAAATTTCTTATTATATTTCTGGGCAGATGGCATAGTACTGGCAGACCCATGTGAGCTAGTCTCTCCAACAGATGTCCATGGGTATGCATACAGATGATTCATGGGTCACTGTTTAAACACACTTCTCGTTCTGCCTATCGGGCATTCAGTTCTACTTGTACGATGGTAACTTCAAATCCTTATATCGATAGAAGCATTCTACATTAATTGTAGTGTTGCTACATGCAGTAGTAAGAGACCAACAAGCATCCCCAGCAACATGCAGTAGTAAAGAGATCGACGAGCATCCCGCAGCAACATGTAGTAAAGAGATCGAGAGTATCCCCAGCAACATGCAGTAGTAAAGAGATCGACGAGCATCCCCCAGCAACATGCAGTAGTAAAGAATCGACGAGCATCCCCCCGCAACATGCAGTAGTAAAGAGATCGACGAGCATCCCCGCAACATGCAGTAGTAAAGAGATCGCGAGCACCCCAGCAACATGCAGTAGTAAAGAGATCGACGGCATCCCCAGCAACATCGAGTAAAGAATGCGGATCCCCAGCCAAAAGCAGTAAAAGTCGACGGCATCCCCCCGCAAACATGCGGGGATAAAGAGATCGACGGCATCCCCAGCAACATCAGTAGTAAAGAGATCGACGAGCATCCCCGCAACATGCAGTAGTAAAGAGATCGACGGCATCCCCAGCAATAGTAAAAAGATCGACGGCATCCCCCCGCAACATGCAGTAGTAAAGAGACCCGGGAGTCCCCAGCAACATCAGTAGAAAAAGAGATCGACAGCATCCCCAGCAACATCAGTAGTAAAGAGATCGACGATCATCCCCCAACATGCAGTAGTAAAGAGACGACAGCATCCCCAAACATGCAGTAAAGGACCAAAAAACATCCCCAGCAGCAGAAGAGCCCAAAGGCATCCCCAACAACATGCAGAGTGAGACGACAACATCCCCAGCAACATGCAGTAAAGAGCCAAAAGAGCATCCCCAGCGCATGCAGTAAAAAGACCGAAGAACCCCCAAAACATGCAGTAAAGAGATGACGAGCATCCCCAGCCATGCAGTAAAAGGCCCAAAGAGCATCCCCAGCAACTGCAGTAAAAGAGACCAAAGGCACCCCCCAAAAACATGCAGTGTAAAGGACAAAAAACATCCCCAGCAACATGCAGTAGTAAAGAGCCCGAAGAGCATCCCCAGCAACATGGTAGAAAAGAGCCCAAAGAGACCCCCCAGAAACATGCTTTAAAGGACGACAAAATCTCCCAGCAACTGCAGTAAAGGCCCAAAGATCATCCCCCAGAAAATCGGTGAAAAGAGCCCGGAAACCACCCCCAAACATGCAGTGGAGCCCAAAAGCACCCCCCAGCCATGAAAAAGGCCCAAAGGCATCCCCAGCAAATCGGGAAAAGGACTAAAACCATCCCCCAGCAACATGCAGTAGTAGAGAGAAAAAGATCATCTCCCAGCAACATCATAGTAAAGAGACAAACATCCCCAGCAATGCGTGTAAAGAGACCAAAAAACACCCCCCAGAAAACATATAAAGGCCAAAACACCCCCAGAAACATGCAGTAAAAAACCCAAAAGGATCCCCCAGCAACATGAGTTAAAGAGACCAAAGAGCATCCCCCCAGCAAATGCAGAGAAAAGAGCCCAAAAGAGCACCCCAGCAACATGCGGGGAAAAGAGAAAAAAGAGCATCCCCGCCATGCGTAAAAGGATAAAAGACATCCCCAGCAACATGCAGTAAAGGATCGAGCATCCCCAGCAACATACAGTAGTAAAAAACCAAAAGCATCCCCAGCAACATACATAGAAAAGAGATCAAAGACCCCTCTTATTTATCTTAAACCCCCACAATCTTCTTCTTCTTTTCTTAGAACGCCCATATCGACCATTGTTGGTAACCACTCTGGGGATTTGTATGTGATCTGAGTCTAAGAGGATTGAGTTGACAGTTAGGACTACTCCTTTGGGAAAAGGGAATTGTAGTGTTTTGACTTTTAGTGTTATAACTACTGTTTTGGGATCTTGTTGTAGTTTGTATTGGAAATTTTAGTGTTAGAACTATGTTTTGAGATCTGGAATTGTAGTTTTGTATTGGTTAAATTTTAGTTCCTGTTTGTGATCTATAAATTGTAGTGTTGGTTTGGTTGACATTTAGTGTTAAAACTATTTGTTTGTGATTGAATTGTAGTGGGGTTTTGGGTTGAATTTAGGTTAGAACTATTTTGGGATCTAAAAATTGTAGTGTTGGTTTGGTTGACATTTGTGTTAGGACTACTGCTTTGTGATCAAAATTTTAGTGTTGGTTTGGTTAATTTATTTAGAACACTGTTTGTGATTATAAATTGTAGTGTTTTTGTTGACATTTAGGTTAGAACACGTTTTGATCTGAAATTTGAGGTTTTGAAAGTGTTTATTTTTTTAATGTTAAAAATCGTGTGTATGTAGAACTTGTCGCCGTGCCCTTTATTTGCATGTGTGTTCTGCAGGTGAAGGTTCTATCCTTTTGGAGAAATGTGTCGAAAGACTCGAGTTGTTTTTTTAGTATTTTTTTGTATTTATCTGCAGCTTGTATATACTTCTGTGTTATTGTTCTTTTAGAAAAGAGGTCTTGAGTTAGATAGTTAAATTCTCCTCCATTATAAAGTGTTTTTTTTTAATTTGTAAATAAATGTGACAGGTCTTTAAAAAATGGGGTTTTTCGGGTCTGTTTGATGTTCTGCAATAGAACCACTTTAGAGAAGATTGACAAAACACCAAACCCTTCCTTTTTACCAGGGAATGGAGAACAAGTTGGTTTTTACCAGACGACAACTTCCCCCAAAAACCAGATCTGTAGAAAATAAGATGGAAGAGGTTCATTAGAAGAACTGGAGGTGTGACAATAAGAACAAAATTAGAAATGGGAAATCAAAAAAACGACTATAGTAAAAAAAAAAGCGTCCAGAAATCGGTTTTTTTTTGGGGCAAGTTTTATGTTATCTTAATTAGGGTATAGTCGGGGGAAAAAACCCCCCATTGTATTTGGGGTCCTTGCTGGAAAAAATACCTTGTTTATAGTTCAAGTTCACCAGTAGTTTCAAACTCACCCATTGGTTTATCCCATGGTATTAGGGGACCCCCTTAAAACCCCGGAATCGGGGGAGCCCCGGGTAGGGGCAGTGGGTTTTGGGTTTTGCAGATATACCAGTTGGGCGGGGGGTTTGGGGAGGTACAGGAAACCATTAAAGGGGAAAGAAGTCGAGAACAGTATGGTAGGGGAACAGAAGTCAGGGGGAACAGTACGGTGAGAACAGCACGGGCTAGGGGGAACAGTACTTGAGAAAAGGGTCAGAAATACGGGGAGAACGCAAAAATTTAGAGAACAGTCGGTGGGGGGAAAGAAGTCAGAGAAAAATTCGGTGAGAACAGCCAGTTGGGAACGGTACGGGGAAAAACAGCACAGTTAGAGAACTTTGGTAGGGGAACAGAAGTCAAAAGAACAGAGGTAGAGAAAGCACAGCTAAGAAGATTTTGAAAAATCGCCCTTTAAATTGACTATAGAACAGAAGCTAAAGATATCCCCCTTTTGGAGGTTGACCAGAAACAGAAAACGGGAAGAGATGCCATGAGTGGCTGAAAAACGGAAATTTTGTGTTGAGAAGACAAAATTTAAAAGGGAAAATTTAAATTGTGTTCGGGGGTTTGATTCATGATGAGAATTAAACAGACAAGTTTATTGAATATTGATAAATAACCCCAGTTATTGTGTATTAGAAAAAAGTAACGACACGGGATGTTTTTTTAGAGTTGTTGGGGAGCATTTTCCTTCTGTGTTTAATAAGGTAGGTTATCGGTTGATAAGAAAAAAAACGGGAGATAGGACTTTTTGGGTGATAATTGGCATGCCAAATTTGCAAAATATCATTAACGTATAATTAATGTAAGTGTGGAAGAATTATGATTAAAGTTCAGCGTTGTTGACCTTAGACTACTTATCCAAGAACCAATTATCAGACTTTACGGGGAACATTTCTAAAAGGGAAACCCAAACCGGGTACCCCTTCCTTTCCCACAAGGGAATTTTTCCCAGCATTCAATTTTTCCCGTTAGATGGAAAAAGGTTTTTCCCCCCCTATATTTAAAACTTTATAAAATTTTCCCAGCGAGTGACTTTCCTAACGTCAGCAGAAGAATGAGCCATTTGAATTAAGACAATTTTTGTGAAAGACTATTAAAACCCGACTAATGTTTGGTGTATTAATTTATGTCATTATTTTGGGAGTATTTATTAATGCAAAATTTAAAAACCTTTTTTTTTTACATGGTAAATTCGTGGGATGTATTGTATTACGACGATGAATTTTTTTTCTATGATACGGTCCATGAGGAGTCAGGATTGAGAATTTAATACATTGCTAATTAAGCAGAAATTTTTGCCATATTGTTATTGGGTATTTCTATAGTCATTTTTTTTTGGGGGAAGAGAGTGTTTTTGGATTCAGGTGACCTTTCAAATAGTCATTTATTTTTTAGTGTAAAGGGTGTCTTGTATTGGTTGACCTTTCTATGGTCATTTATGTTTAGGGGAAGAGGGGGTTTTTTGGATTCAGGTGCCCTTTTTTGGTCATTTATTTTCGTGTGAAAAAGAGGTCTTGTGTTTCCCAGGTAAATTTTATACCCAATTCACGGGCTGTTCCTTTCTATTCTTTTTCTTTTTTTTTCCTTTTGTTTTACTTTTCAAGAGCTCTGTACTAGCTCGAAGAACTACTACAGTCGGAAATAATCAAACCCCCAAATCGCTCGGGGGCTCGGATCACCCCACAACACAAAAAAGTTGTTAAAAGTAGTTGATATTTTAGCGTACGAAGAAAAAATTGCCCACCCATGGATAGAATGATGATGAAGATGATGATAGTGATAATGATGATGATAATGATGCACATACACAAAAAGAAGGGTTTAACAAGGGTCGACATGGAGCTTTGAAAAGAGCATGAAATGAAAAATTTGAATAAACTAAACAAATAATGACGAAAAAACAAAAAACAAAAACAGTTTTAATGTTGAAAAAAAATAAAAATAAATTTCTGGTATTATTTTTTTTTCCCATACTGACAATTTTATTGACCAGTCTAACATGTCATTTAATTTTTTTCCCAATGTTGTCTTTTAAATTTTCTGTCTTTGTTGTCATTTGATTTCTTTCTTCAATGTTGTCATTTGATTTTTTTCTTCAATGTTTTTATTTTTTCTTTTTTCCCAATGTTGTCATTTAATTTCTGTCTTCAATGTTGTCATTTGATTTTTTTTCTTCAATTTTTGTCATTTGTTTTCTTTCTTCAATGTTGTCATTTGATTTCTTTCTTCAATTTTGTCATTTAATTTATTCTTCAATGTTTTTATTTAATTTCTGTCTTCAATGTTGCCAAAAATTTTTATGTCTTCAATGTTGTCTTTTTAATTTTTATGTCTTCAATGTTGATACGGGGCATCTGTTAAATTGTTCGAACTTTTTATCCAAATATCAAGTCCATAGGTTCCATCAAACATTTTTTGGGACTTGTGAACCAGTTCTATCTACAAGACCAGACACTAGATCTGTTTGTGACACGTAAACCCTGTCAGGATACAACAAAAAAAATACAACATTTATCATCAGCATGTATTAGTTTTTATTTTTTCTTTTCCCCCCACTTTTAAAACTTCTTAATAGAAGTGTTGTGGGGTGATCTTTTGTCTGCTTGTTTTAAAAGGCACTTTGAAAGCTGATATTCATGTTCAAATGACTGTTCTTGATGCCGCCCCTCCATTTTTTGGGCCTTGTCTTCCTTTGTTTTGTACTCATTATATTTTTTCTGTGGGCTCTCTGTGGTGGCGATACCATGACTTTTCTTTTGTCAGGTGTCCAAATCTTCTTCTGATTTCTTCTTTTTAATTGTATCTCTTATTGTCACACCTGCAGTTCTTCTAAGAAAATCATCTCTGTTGTTATTTTTTTCCGTTCTTAACTGCTGTTACCATTTTGACACGGGAACCATAGTGTTACCCGGGAAAATTTTGGGTGAAGAGAAACCCAAACAAGAGGGACGAGGAAGACTAAACGAGTGTGACGGGGGTAAACAAAAATAAATAGATGACGGGGGTAAACTAAACAAAGTGTGGGAAAAACCCAAAACGAGGGGTTGGGACGAGGATAGACAAAAAAAAAGGTGACGAGGTTAAATTAAATGAGAGAGTAAGGAGTAAAAAATGAGAGTGGGACGAAGCGTAAAAAGGAAACGGGACGTGGGGCGCCCCTTTTTTCGGCCCCAGACAACATAGATAAAAAAAACCCATGGGGGATTACACAGAAGAAGTCCCCCCTTTGAAAGGGATGTGGAATGTAAGGACACTGTTAGAACGGGCAGATGTGCACAAGTGGTGAACCCAATGCATGGGAAAAACCAACGTTGCTGGGAATGCTTAAAAAAGGGGGAAAATGCCGGGGGGAAAAAAAGACCCCCAGACGGAAAAACCCCCATTCGGGAAAAGAAAATGGGATGATCCGAGAAGCCGGGGGGGCCCTTTTTGATGCGGGCCCCAAGGAAAAAAGAAAAACCTGAGGGAAAGGGGGAAACCAGTATCGGACCGCATTAAAAATTGCAAGGTTCGATCTAGTTTACAGAAGACCTACATAATTATGTGTTTATGCACCGACCAACGATGCAGAGGAGGGGGAAAAAGACCATTTCTATGCACAACTACAGGCAATGGGACAAAGTAAAAGCACGACATGCTGATTCTCAGGGGGAATTTGAATGCCAAGGTGGGCAAAAAAAACACTGGCGGGGAAAAAGAGATGGGAGTAAATGGTCTTGGAAGCATAAAAGAAAATGGTGGATATTTGCAGATTTCTTTGCCCCCAATGGCTTGTCTTTGGGGGGTCCCTTTTTTCCCATGGAAGATGCCAAAAGGGGCAACAGGGATCTCAAAACCATCGGACGGAAAACCGGGATCGATCAATGGCAATTGCCCGATGGAAGCATCACTCCCAAGATGTTGGAGGAAGAGAGGAGCAGAAAGGATCTGATCACCATCTGGAAACTGTAAAAAGATGAAACTATCGGAAAAAAGAAACAAAAAAGGGCACGAATCAAGTTTGATGTCAAGAAACCCAATCGCAGGCCACAAAAAATCTTCCAGTTTCCCTTAAAAAAACCGTTTCGAGGGCTCAGACAAAGAAGAGAAAGGGCCAGGGGGAAGTAGGTGGAACCCCTTAAAGCAGGCGACGGTTGGGCCTGTGAAAAATCTTGGGAGACCATCAAATCGGGAAGCCCTGGATCACGGACAAAACATAGCAGGGGGGAGGAGAAGAAGAAGCTAAAACAAGAAAACCCAGTCAAAAACAAGACAGAAAAAACGGGGCGGCAGAAAATTAGATATGACGAGATCCCGGGGGAGATGTAAAAAGACAGCTGAAAAAACGAAAAAAGAGCTTTCCCCGGGGGGATAGCAGAAGAAGCAGGGCAGCACCCAAAGAAAAGGGGTGACCTCAAGGCTCTCTTGGGGACAACCAGATTGTTGAGTGGGGAAAAAATAATCAGAGCGGGCCAGTGAGAGATAAGACTGGAAAACTTTTTGACTAAAATTAATGAACAACGGGGGCGCTGGAAAGAGCTTTTTCCAGGCAGGTTAAAAGACCTCCCACAAAAACCCACTGGGTTTTAAAGGGAAGAGACCGCTGGACATAAACGTGGGGGAATCACAAAACGGGAAACCCAATCCCTTTAAAAAACCAAAAAAAGGCCAAGGCGGCAGGAGTTGAAAAACCCCGGGAAGCTCTGGGGGAGGGAGGAGAAGAAATGGTAAACCAACTCCACATATTGTTCAACTTGGTGTGGGACGGGGAGGAATACCAGCAGTTTGGGAAGAGAGGTCTGTTTCGGAAACTCCCAAAAAATGGAATTTGTTTGTGCCCAAAGGAAGGGACATGCTGCTCCCATTCCCAGAAAATTTCCCTCACTGGGGGTTATTCGGGACAGGATGAAAGGGTTTATAGACCAGAGGCTTGGGACGAACAGGCTGGATTCCGGAAGGATAGATCCAAGGGGCCAGATAGCCACCTTAAGAATCATAGTGGAACAAACAATGGGTGGCAGGCCCCGCTCTAGTTTGTTTTGGGATTTTGAAAGGCATTTGACAGCATAGATAGGAAATCTGTGGGATCCAAGAAACTATGGTGTGCCGGAGAAGCCCTTTGACATTATCAGGCAGCTGGGGGGGGTTTGCCTGCCAGGTTATTCATGATGGAAGACTGTCAGGGGGTTTCCCAGGTAAAATACGGGGTGTTAACAGGGATCCCCGCTGCCCCTCCCCCTTCTTTTTGGGTGCTATTGATTGGGTCACACGACACCCTCGCCAGGTCGGGGAAAAGGCATACAGGGGACACTTTGTCAAAGTTTAAAAGATTTGGATTTTGGGGACGACCCGCCTTGCTTTCGCATAATTTCAAGAAAATGCAGGAAAAAGTGGATGTCTGACACAAACGGCACAACAGTCGGTCCAAAATCATCGAAAGACTAAAGTAATGCGTAGCAACAACATACAAAAAGACCCAATCCCGATTGGGGAAGGGCCCAGAAGGGGATAAATTTTTGTCTACCTTGGAAGTAAGATAAGCAGACCCAAGGTACAGAGGGGACATTAATGCTGGGATTGGGGGCCGAAGACCTTTTGATCCTGCACATGTTTGGAAGTCCCTGCCATCTCCAGAAAAAAAGCTCAGGATTGTCGCTAAAGTGAAGTTTTTTGTTTAGGGCTCGGAAACTTGGCAGAAAACTAGTGCAAAAAAACAAAAAAGATCCAGCCCTTTTGGCCCCAACGGTGTTTGGGAAGTTCTCAGATTGAGAGGGTATGTAAATTAAAACACGGATCTGTGGATAAGAAAGGGCAGGAACCTATGAGGGCCACAGGTCAAGAGGAGAAGATGGCGAGGGATAGGCCATTTTTTGGGAAGGGAATCAAGTGTCACTAAACAGGTGTTTCGAGGGGAAACCAGGGGGGAAAAAAAAAAAGAGGACCCCCAAAGGGCAGATTTGGGAGACGAGGTCTTACTAAAGGGCGGGAAGAGGCTAAATTGACCTGGGAGACAAAAAAGAAAAGCCGAGCCCGGGGAGAAGGTGGCAAAAAATTTGGGGCCCCAAAGGGGTTTACAAAAGGGGGCGGAAGGATTAATGATGATTTGAAAAAAAGGGGGAAAAACCCCGAGAACAAAAAAGGACACGGGAAGCAGAAAAAAGGGGGAGGATCCCGAGCTGGAGATAGTAACAGATGTTAAAAACCGAGAATCACTGATTCTTCATGGGAAAAAATTTGATTTAAAATTGAAAAAAATTGCAAAACAAATCAGTTTAAACAAGTTTTTAAAACATCTGAAGACCCTAACATTGATGGTCAAAGACACAACTATGGATAAACAAAATATGTTAGGACAGTTCTTTCTATGGAGCTGAGCCTTGGAATCACCCCCCGGAATTCCGGGGGCCCCCAAAAAAGAAAGAATAGCCCCAAACGGGGACCTACAATTCATGTCGAAAAGAGGCGACTGAAGGGATAGGGAGGCTCCCCAGTAAAAAAAAACGGTCGCAGAAATGGGATGTGTTGGCCTCCTGTAGGCGCATAACTGGCTCAACCTAAAAAATCGCTCTTAGGCTCAGAACACATACAAATCCCACAGGTTGTTAACAAATGGTCGATATGGACGCCCAAAAAAAGAAAGACTTGGAATACAAAAAGAGAATAAAAAGGGTTAACCTGATTCCAGTTTTGGACTTTTTTAGAAAATATTCGCGATATAGAAAGGGGTGGTTGCAAGACTACACCCAACACACCCCAAATTGGGGTACTATGATCTGCCCCTGCGAACAAGTTGTTATTTTCCCCGCCTCAGTACCGGCCAACAGACGGGGGTCCCACTTGTTCAAAAATTTTAAAATTCAAAACTAGCATGCGCCACTGCAAGGGCGGACATGAGGGCAGAGCACCTCTGCAGGGCTGCCTTTTCTTTTGGGATCATTTCGGCCCTGTTCATTCCCTCTGTCTCTCCCCGGTAGTTATTTGAATATTTATCTGTGGAATCGCTTTCATGACCGTCATTTTCTTTGATTTTTCCACTTTTCCCTCCTCCACCATCGCTGATTGCTTTCTTACCGATCCATCAGTATGCACGTGTATCCATCTTTTTCAGGGTATTCGGTCGCTATGTTTTTTTCTGTAGCCCTTTTTTTCGGGTTTTGCCCCCCTTTTTTTCCAGTATCCTTGGGATTGTTTCCCCTTATTTCCCGGTTTGGGTTCTGGACGGGAATACAACGTCTCTGGTATATTCTAGAGTGACAATATTCGCCATAGTTGCGGTAAAACGGGAACTGGGCTGATAGATGGATGATCTTTTGTCCTCTTTTTTCTTCTGTGATGATGTTTTCTTTGGGTTTTTGCCATCTCCACCCTACTTTCCCCCCAGGGTTTTAAAAAAATGCGCTTGTCTTTTTATTAATCTTTCCCCTTTCTTTGTCTATTTGATGGAGTTAGCTCAAGTTTGCATGTGGAATGAAGGTTTAATGGGCGCCCATGCTGTCTTGTACCTTTTTCGAGTTGACCATCAGAATATTCTATTTTTTTTTTCCCATCGTCATATGGAAACCCCTTGTCCCACCCATCTCAAAATCCCCTGACTCAGCAAGGTGTACAGGCTTGGAATGTCAGCATTGTCCGGATTTTTTGGTTGGAAATCGGTCCTGTCATAATGATCCTGAAGGACATCACGAATGGAAAAATTATAGCTGTCTTCATGTTTCTTGGTCTGTCGTACCAGTAGAGTTTCACTAATCGTGAAGAGAAAACCCGATTTTATGTTGACCCTAATACTTATATACGTTTCCTGATCTCATTATAGAATATTAATATTGACATGAAAATCATGTTACATTTTTAAATTTATGTTCGTTTTATGAAACTAATTTTTCGTTTTATGTTTTTTTTCCTATTCTTGACAAAACAACATCTGTTTAGCTAAACCAGTGGTTCAAAACTTTTCAATTAGCGTCACCAAAAAGATGAGGCATTGACTCCCACGCTTCCCCCCTTTTTTCCTCATTTTTCCCACAAATTTTAAATTTCAAAGAGTAAACAAAAAGAAACACTTTCCCCTTCCCCCGGTTTTTAAAACCCACCCTGCCCTTTTTACACAAAAAAGCTTGGCGGTGAAAATTAAAACCACAAAAATTGACAGGGAAATATAAACACAATAACTTTGGGGGTAGAAATTTTAAAACAAAACATTAAAGGGGAAATATAAACAATAACATTAACAGTGAGAAATAAAAACCCAAATCTTTGGGAATGAGAAATAAAAACCACAATAACTTTAAAAAAGGGAAATATAAACACAAAAACATTGACAGTGAAAATATAAACACAATAAAACATTGAGAAATATAACCACAAAAACTTTGGGAAGTGAAATATAACCTAAATTGACAGGGAAATATAAACATAAAAATATTTAAAATTTTTAAAAAAAATTTGGGAAAAAAATGTCAACATAAGTAAAAAAATCAATATTTTTTAAAAATTTTTTAAAAAAATTTTGAACTTCAAATTCAAGGGGAAAAAAATCTTATTTCGGCAGAAAAAAAAGTTGGAAAAAAAAAACTTATTAAAACATAAAATCATTTCGAATAAGAACTGCTGGGGTTTTTTTGGGTATAAGAGTGAATCATTTAGTGTTTATGAAGGCCCCCTCATTTCCCTGCCCCAAGATCTAACTTTGGGACACCCCTTAATATTAGTAAAAAAGTATGAAAACATTACATTTGAGAATCACTGTCTGTTGATAATCCCAAACGGGGGCCTAACCAATTTGTTATATTTTTGATGAAGTTGGGTATTGATCTGAGAACGGATAATTTTTGATGGGGCGGGGGAAAGAACGATCTGTAAACCCAAACAAATGATAAATAAAATTACGACAATGAAGATGATGATTGATGGAAAGAATAAAGACAATGTGTCCAATAAAAATGATAAATATTATACCCCGGGACAGCCAATAAAAAAAGCTGAAAAATTTTTTTATTTTTAAATATTCACGTAAGAAAAGGGGAAACAAAAAAAAACCAACTAGTGGCACCAGGTGTGGATAATGGGGTTATCCTGCTTCTTTTGTATAATTTTGTAGTTTATTTGTTGGCTGTTGTCTAAGGACACATAACTCTGAATTTATTGTTTTTTTGTATAAACTTTTGTATATTATACCCAAGTTTCACATAAAACTTGCTTTGTTTATCTCGATATTTTTCCCTTCTATCTATATTGTGATATAAAAAAAAGGGGCAGAGGCGACGAATGACAATGTTTATGAAGTACCCCAAAACATCCGTTCTATAAGTCTCTTCTTTCTGCTTCTTTTTGGTTCCCCCTAGATTGGGTTTCAGATTTTTAATAAAGACAGCAGGTCTGCCCAGTTTTTTTTAAAACCCCATAAAATTTGTCTTCTGCGTTTTTAAAGGGGGGTTGGGTTTTTTAGATTTTAATAAAGGAACCCGTCTGCCTCAGATTATAAACCACGTTTATACATTTTTGTCTTCTGCTTTCTCACTAGTTTGGGGTTTTCAGATTTTTAAAAAAGGCACCCGTCTGCCTCAGATTATCCCCCCACGCCATACAGTTTTCTTCGGGTTCTCACTGGGATTGGGATTTCGGATTTTTAATAAAGACAACCGCCTGTCTAAATTATCAGCCACGCCATATGTTTTTCTTCTGCGTTCTCACTAGCCCCCGGATTTCGGATTCGCAAATAAAAGGAAAAAGGGGGGGAGACTATGCTTTTTAGTATTTTCCCATCTCATGCCTTGTAATCTATTTTGTATTTGATTCATATATATCAGTTATATTTCCTTTAAATTTTTTTTATTGTTTCTCTTTTTTTCCGTTTATTTTGTTTGCACTCATTTCGTTATTCGTTTTTGTTCCCATTTTTTTCATTAAAAGGGTTTGAATTTTTCAATATGTAATCGTCCATTTGTAGTGTTCTTTTAAAATTGTTACTTGTGTGATTTGTATGTGATCTGAGTCTAAGAGCGATTGAGTTGTGCCAGTTGGGCCCTTTGCCGGGATCCGTGAATTTAGTGTTGTTTTGGGTTGAATTTTTGTAATACTACTGCTTTAGATCGGGAATTGAGTTTTTTTTGGTTGACATTTAGGGGGGGGAAGTTTTGGATCTGGGGAATTGTAGTGTTGGTTTGGTTGAATTTATTTGGGGGGTTTTACTGCTTTGTGATCTGTGAATTGTAGTGTTTTTTGGGTTGACATTTAGTGTTAGGACTATTTTCTTTGTGTTTATTAAATTTTGTAGTGTGTTTGAAACGTTTTCTATTTTTTAATGTTGAAAACTTTTGTAGGGTGTAGAATTGGTCTGACCGTGACCTTATTCTTGACATGTTTCTGTCGATAAAGGGGTTTGTTTTTGTGGTTTTTCTGTCGGGGAAGGTTTTTTTTCTATCCTTTCAAAAAATGTGTCTGAATGCATTTACAAAATTTTTTTCTAGTATTTTGTTTAGTTTATCTGCGCTTTATCACTTCTATTGCCCCCCTTTGGAAAATATTTTGTATAGTTTATCTGCCTTTTTATCTATTTCTGTGTTATTGTTCCTTAGAAAGTATTTTGTTTAGTGTATCTGCAGCTTGTATCTACTTCTTTGTTCTATTAGAAAGTATTTTGTATAGTTTTCTGCTGCTTGTATCTCTTCTGTGTTATTGTTCCCCCTTTGAAAAATTTTTTTTTTAGTTTATCTGCAGCTTGTATTCTTCTGTGTTTTTTTCTATTAGAAAGATTTTATAGTTTATCTGCTGTTTGTTTTACTTCTGTTATTGTTCCCCCTTTGAAAGTATTTTGTATAGTTTATCTGTTGCTTGTATCTACTTTATTGTTCCCATTAAGATTTTGTATAGTTTATCTGTTTTGTATCTACTTTTATTGTTCTATTAGAAAGTATTTTTTATAGTTTATTTTCCCGTTTGTATCTGCTTCTGTGTTATTTTCTTTTTAGAAAGTATTTTTTAGTTTATTTTTTTGCTTGTATCTACTTTGTGTTATTGTTCTATTAGAAAATATTTTTTTATAGTTTTCTGCATGTATCTACTTATTTTTATTGTTCCATTAAAAATATTTTGATAGTTTATTTTCTTGTATTTTACTTCTGGTTTTTGCCCCCTTAAATTTTTTATATTTATTTTGTTTTTTTGTATCTCTTTGTGTTTTGTTCGAAAGGGTTTTTTATGGTTTTTCTAAATTTTGGGGCTCCCTTTTTTTTATTGTTTTACAAGGGTTTTTTTGATAGTTTATCTTTGCTTGTATCACTTTTGTTTTGTTCCATTAGAAAGATTTAGTGGTTTATCTATTTCTTTTACCACTTTGTTTTATTGTTTTATTATAAAGTTTTTTTAGTTTATCTCTTGTAATTTTACTTTATTGTTTTATTAAGGGATTTTTTTAATTTATTTTTGCTTTTAAACTAAAACCCTTTTTATTTTTTATTAAAAAATATTTTTTTAGTTTATAAGTTTTATTTCACGGCCCCCTTTTAAAGTATTTTTTTTAGTTTATCTTTTGGGTTTCACTTTTGTTAAATTTTTCTTTAAAAAATTTTTTTTAAAAATAGGGCTTTTTAAAAATTTTGTGTTATTGTTTTATTAGGTATTTTTGGTTTTCGTTGCTTGTTTATTTTGTTTTTGTTTTTAAAAGTATTTTGTTAAATTTAACCTAGTTTATTTTATTTGTGTTTTTTTCCCCCTTGAATATTTTTTATAGGGTTTAAAACCCCTTTTTGGATCACTTTTGTTTAAAAATTTTTTATTAAAAATATTTTTTTATTGTTTTTTATTTTTGTATCACTTTTTATTGCTTTTGGTTTTAGGGGAAAGGGGACTCTTTTTGTTTTATTCGAAAGTATTTTGTATAGTTTATCTTTTTCTTGGGGATCTATTTGTATTTTATTGTTCATTAAAAAATTTTGTTTAGTTTATCTGCAGCTTTATCTACTTTCTGTTCTATTAGAAAGATTTTTTATAGTTTATCTGCTCTTGTATCTACTTTTGTGTTATTGTTCTTTTTAGAAAGGGAAATTTTTTATAGTTTATCTGTTTTTTTATCTACTTCTGTGTTATTGTTCCATTAGAAAATATTTTTGTAGTTTTTTTGTTTTTTTGTATCTACTTCTGTGTTATTGTTCTATTTTGAAAATATTTTGTGTGGTTTTTCTGCAGCTTGTATTTTACTTTGTGTTATTGTTCTATAAGAAAAATTTTTTGAGTTTATCTTTTTGCCCTTTTTCTACCATGATTTTTTCATTAGGAAAATATTTTTTATAGTTTATCTTTTTTTTCATTCCCGTTTATTGTTCATTAAAAAGTATTTTAATTTTAGTTTTTTCTTTTCTTGTATCTCTTCCGGTTATTGTTCATTATAAATTTTTTTTGTATAGTTTATCCCTTTTTCTTGTATCTCTTCTATTGTTCTATTAGAAAGGATTTTTGTAGTTTATCTGTTGTTTTTATCTACTTTTGGTTATTGTTCTATTAGAAAGATTTTGTATAGGGTTTTTCTGTTGTTTTTATCTGCTTCCCGTGTTATTGTTCTAATTTTAAAGATTTTGTATAGTTTATCCCCGTTTGCATCTACTTTATTGTTCATTGGGGAAAGGGATTTTGTATGGGTTTTTCTGTTCTTGTATCTACTTTTGTGTTTTGTTTTATTAGGGAAAAATTTTGTATAGTTCATCTGCTGTTTTTATCTACTTTGTTTTTGTTCCCCCTTTGAAAGATTTTGTTTGTTTATCTGCTGCTTGTATCTACTTCTGGGTTTTTGTTCCATTAGAAAAAATTTTATAGTTTATCTGTTTCTTGTATCTACTTTTGTGTTATTGTTCTATTAGGAAAATTTTTTTGTATAAATTTTTTTTTGTTTCTTGTATCTACTTCGTTGTTCTATTACAAACTATTTTGTATAGTTTATCCAATTTTTTTATTTCTATTGTTCTATTAGGAAAATATTTTGTTTGGTTTATCTCTGCTTGTATCACTTCTGTGTTATTGTTCTATTAGAAAGATTTTTGTTTAGTTTATCTGCCTTTTTTATCTACTTCTGTGTTATTGTTCATTAGAAAGTATTTTTTTATAGTTTATCCTTTTTTGCTTGTATCTACTTCTGTGTTATTGTTCTATTAGAAAATATTTAGTGTAGTTATCTGTTGTTTATCTGCTTCGTTGTTCTATTAAAAGTATTTGTATAGTTTATCTTTGCTTGTATCTACTTTATGGTTTTTTTCTATTAGAAAGATTTTTTTGTAGTTTATTCTGCTTGTATCTACTTATGTGTTATTGTTCTATTAGAAAGTATTTTTTTTTAGTTTATCTGCAACTTTATCTCTTCCCACTGTTCTATTAGAAAAATATTTTTATAGTTTATCTGGGTTTTATTTTCTGTGTTTTTGTTCTTTAGGAAAATATTTTTTATAGTTTATCTGTTGTTTTATCTACTTTGTGTTATTGTTCCATTAGAAAATATTTTTTGTAGTTTATCTGTTGCTTGTATTTTACTTTTGTGATTGTTCCATTAGAAAAATTTTGTGTAGTTTATCCGCAGCTTGTAATTTTACTTTTGATTGTTCCATAAAAAGATTTTTGGGAGTTTTTTCCTTGCTTGATTTTACTTTTTGTTATTTTTCATTAGAAAGCAGATAGTTTATCTGTTTTTAATCTACTTTTGTTTAAATTTTTCCATTAAAAAAATTTAGTTAGTTTTTCTTTGCTTGATC
>JADZMA010001194.1:0-23867 GCA_020796225.1 Arion vulgaris
ACATTATCATTTTCATACTCAACAGATTATTCAACCAAAAATTTCAATGTCTAAAAGCTCAAACAAATCAAACAAATTATACAATAGATAAATATTAGGTTTGCGTGTTTGTCCAAATTTACAGGTCATTTTATTGTTTATTGTTAAAATATTCATTGCATATGCAATGCAACTAAAGAAGAAAACTCTTGATCAGTCAGAAATCGACTGTGAGCGAATAGCGACAAGTAGGTCTGCAGAAAATATATAATGATATCAGAAAATCGGAAGGAAGCTAATAGGTCGAAAGTGGTCAATGCTAGAGTTCAAGAAGACGAGGATGCTGTCTTAATTCGACGTGAAGCTAATGGGACACGCATGGCTGATAACCGATCAAATGGGACATGTCAACAAACAGTGTCCAAACTCAGATAAGGACGCCAGACGACGAGCGTAGCACGGGTTACCAAATAGTCTTTATTCAGAAATGAAGCTTCATTCTCAACTACAATAGTAATCCTGAATACGAAAAATACCCAATAATTGCTATTGGAGGATTGACAGCGTTGTCAATGCTGCTACCCAAGGTAAAAAATGAGATGGTGAAACACCTGGAATGTGTTGCTCTGGAGGAAAAAGTTCAGTTGCCTGCATTACAAGAACCACATGAGACTATTCAAATCGTTTGCCGCCGCCATGAGCAACAGAACCACATAAACATTCGTCGTTGATACACTGCAACAACAAGAACACATGAGCTTCTTTCAAATCGTTTATACACACTATGGCTGAACAAGAACCACATGAACCATTCAAATCGTTTATGCCTTCTTAGCTGAACCACAAGAACCACATGAACCATTCAAATCGTTTTATGCCTTATAGTGAACCAAGAACCACGCGAAGCATTCAAATCGTTGTTGATACACACTATATTGAACAAGAACACATGAACCATTCAAATCGTTTATACTATAAGCTTAACAGAATACCATAGATCATTAAATCTACGTTTACTTTACTGTAAGCAACAGAACCATGAAGCATTCAAATCGTTGATACACTATGGCTTAACAAGAACCACGCCAGACCATTCAAATCGTTTATACACCATAGCTGAACAAGAACCATGAACCATTCAAAAAATTTGATACACTATAGCTGAACAAGAACCACACAGACCATTCAAATCGTTGATACACTATAACTAACAAGAACCACATGAAGCATTCAAATCGTTGATACTGTAGCTTAACAAGAACCACATGAACCATTCAAATCGTTTGATACACTATAAATCGACTCTAACTTCTTAAAAGATATCAGAAAATACAATTCATGCTTTCAGATGACATCTTTGGCTGCTTCTCCAATTTCTCATCAGGATTTATGTAGCTTTTTTAAAATTCAGGTCAAGTATATCTACTCAATTCACTCTTGCCTTACAACCAAGACCCAAAATTTCTGCAAATTTATTTCATGGGTAATGAAGAAGCTGAGGCAAATCAGCGCATCAATTGTAATCAGGAACTAATCCTGGCCCGTTAGCTATTTAACGTATGCTACACACTTGCAACAATTGTGTCAGAAGTTTCAAGACTGTGCGATCAGTTGCCCACTGACGACAGGAAAAATTGCAATCACGCGCTGACATAGTTCGACCGGTCAACAGGAGCCGGACTTATAATACATATATCAATCAAATGAAGTGCGTTATCGCCAGCGAGAAATGATTTTGGAAAGCGGGACGTAATTTTACAAAAAACGAGACAACAAGCTGCAACGAATTTCAGAAACACACAGATCTTACGATGCCCTTCAGTATCCAATTTTATTCCCAGGGTGAAGACGGCTGCTACATTTGCACATCAATCAAAGGGGATCCAGTCACGGTGTTTCAACCAAGTTTGTTGTTTCTTCAAAGGATTTACTCATTTCGAATCATGATCAAGATACTCTATCACCTTTTAAGTTGTCGCCAACTTCTTCCATCACTTTTGGTAGATATGTTCGCAAAAATTAGATGAACAATTGTTCTCTATATTCGATTGAACCAAACAAAACTACGTTCAGAAGAATATGTTCATTTGAGGATGTTGTGCGTTAGATGGCGAGCAAACAACTATAGCAGGTTGGTTGTTGTATGGCGCGTTTACCGGAAGGTAAACGTCCATGATATATCATGAATATACCCAAGATTCGATGCATATATTTCGCAGTTATGGAAAACCTGATCTCTTAAATACGTTTACCTTAACAACCCAAAATGTAAAAATACAGATGAATTACTACCAGGACGAGTCATTTGGATAGACACAATGATCTAATTGCACGTGTGTTTCGTCAAAAAAGTTAAGTAGAAATTATGCAACATAACGAAGGAAGATCTTTGGTCCTGTGAGGATATTCGTGTCTTCAGCAGAATGGCAGGAAACAGGGTTTGCCACATAACATTTATTATTTTGGTTTATTAAATAAGATTGACCCAAATAATATTGATGCATTATTAGGACGGAAATTCCTGATCCAAACTTGCGATACACAACTACATAAAACCGTTACTAGAGCAAATGATGCATGGACCATGTGGATATATCCAATCGAATTCCCCATGTATGAAGGTTGTCAAATCTGCCAAAACGATGTCGAGAAGAGTCTGTTGATTGGAAACTCACAGAAGATGGCTATCCACTATATCGAAGAAGAAAGTTAGCTGATGGAGGATTCGAAGCAACTAAGAAACTTAAGAAGAGGAAATGGTTCAGTTGAATTTAACATCGACAATAGATGGATTATTCCGTATTGTTCAATGTTGTCACGAATGTTCGATGCATATTAATGTTGGTACTGCAATTCAGTAAAATCGATCCAAATATGTGTTAAAAATACTGTACACAAAGGGTTCTATGATCCAAGCTGTGGCATTCAAAAGATGGAGAATTGATTGATGGATAGAGGTTATCGTATTCAACCGCTTTAACAGCAGCAATGGTGGTTGGCGGATATTAGTTTCCCAGTTCTTGAGAAGATATCACATCCGTAATGCAACCACGGGCGTCCACCTTGAAAGCGGACAGAAAGTTTGTAATGCATAATTTCAACAAAGTTCAGCAACCTCAAGAGCGCATAACTTTGCTGCCTTTTTTTGAGCTGTCAAAATGACGACTTTACCAGACTTTGCACTTTACTTTGAGTTCATAAATAATCACACATGAGATAGGTCAAAGGCTTTTAATGAGAAGAAGCGGGGTCTGGTTGTTGGGTTCGATGGAGTTAAATCTATCGATGTTTTGAGACGTGTTCATCCAAACAATTTCAGATAACCTACCTCCGCATCCTACTTCCCATACAGAGGTCCAATATCATTACTAGATTAAAGACAGTTAAAAAGATCAAGTTTGTGCAACATTCCGTGAAGCATTCAAGCGATTTGCTGGAAGACGACAAATCGTGGCATGCTACGATGGCGAAACAGTTGCATCAAGTCACCATAAGATCAGATCACTTTTCATCATTCTGTACCTTATGCAATCCATCAAATCCACAAAATTTGTGGGACACATTCAAGGAAAGTATGTCTGAAGATATTCTTAATCGTACAATAGAAGACAGAATCTCAAACTCTATGCATTATTTCTGTGAATATATTTAACAGAAGTTTTAATCATCATAGAGGATAAAGTTATTGACATGGTTGGTGAAACTTGGCAAAATTAGAACTACGTCCAGCAAACAGCATCAATGGTTTGCAGAAATACTTAAAGCCGCTTTTAACGCCGGCGACTTAGAGCGTACGTAACCATCAGCCAGAAACTATTAGTTCATATTCAAAGACATGTTTACGATATAATTATGAACCAGTGAATGGTGGTACAGGCGGTCTGGTAGCATTGATGTACCAGGAGGGGACAGGAAGAACCCCGTTGTGATAAGATGCTCCTTCAAAAAGTCCTTTCAGTGCATATTGCGGTACAACCTTCTGGAATAGCGGCAACTTTGCTTCAGGGAGGACGAACTGCCCCTCCTAATCTTAAATTGCCTCGATTTAGCACGTACCGAAGAAGTAATTTGCAACACCAGTAAAGGAACAGGCGCAGCGTCAGTTTTACAGCAATGCAAATTGATTGTTTTGGGATGAATGCACTATGATTCACAAAGCACGGACTAGAAGCACTCAACAGGTCTCTTCAAGATGTGAAACAATCGACAACATGGTTGAACGTGGTAGTTCTTGCTGAAGTTTCAGATAAACCTTCTATTATTCCTAGAGGAACAATAAGCTGATGGCTAAGGCATGTCTGAAATCATCCCATCTTTGGAGACATGTTTCAAATTTAAAATTAACTACCAGCGAGGGTCCATTTACAGCAGGATGTCAGTAACTTTGGACAATTTGCTGATCAATTGCTTGTTTTAGGAGATGAGCGGCAAGGGACGAACATGGCACAATCAATCTGCAGAATACTTCTGCAATATTGGCCTCAATGGAACAACTAAGACATGTTTTTCACAAAAACAAGGGATAATCATTTACTATCAATTTAACTGATAAATAAATATAACGTACAATACTTAGAAAAGTGATATCTCTTGGAACGGCGTCGCCAATTCCTCATCGCAAGGATTACTAACAACTTTCACCCGTGCGAAGCCAGGTTAATCCTTCAGATGTATTAATAAAAACTAAATTGCAAATTTTTGGATTTCATTGTTGTATCCAATCTAACACATGTCAGCGAGAGTTGAAGTGACTATAAAGATAGAAAGCAAATTGAATGCATTTGAAAATAGATGTCTGCAAAAAATAATGAAAATAAAAATGAAACAGATTCCAGGTAGTGAAATCAGAAATATATGGTCAACCACTAGGGACAACTGATGTAGAAGGGAGAATATGAAGATATGTTGGACCACCTTGAAGAACTGATCAAAGAATATCAAAGCAGGCATTGAAGTGGGATGCAAAGGTTCAAGAAGAAGGACAGTCTAAAGGCTGAAACGAAGAGGAAAGAAATATCGGTCTCAGTTCCATGGGGAAACTGAACGATTTTCCCATATAAACAGTAGCAGGAGAAAATTCTTTACATATTGTAACGTAATGTAACGTGAAACTATACGAGGAGGTGTATTATTTCGTTTATATGCTGCAATGTATTTCTTATTTCCGACAGGCTGGACTGATCTTTAACACCAAACCAAATGTCACATATTTATGATGAGTCTTTTCGGGATTGTACTACGTGGCGATGATATTTGGTCTTCTTCTTAGCACACTCTGTCTACTGGTAAGTTCTAGCAAAAAACACGACAAGTCTTATAATTAAGATAAGGGGAGATAGGAACAAACAAAAAATGTAGGAAGAATTATAAGTAGAAAAGCTATTACTATTCTTAATCGCGTTATTTAATTATTATGAAATTAGCAAGGAATAACGTTGTGGTTAGTGCTCTAATTTCTTAGTCGCGTCGTCCGAGTTCAATTCACCAGTGAGTGTGAGTTTATTTACTAAATGTGGCTCTCATGTTGACGCAGCCTCAAATTGGTATCTTGCTAGGAGTAAAGGTGTCGGGTGATGTTGATCATCCACTCTTCTTACCAATATGATTATTGAAAAAAAACAGGACTACACTAGTTCACCATTGGTATGAAATAATAGACTAAACAGATACCTAGACATATTAATTAAGACTGGTTCCATTATTCGCACGTTCGTGTGGACAGACGCACAGACAGTCGAACACATCATGCAGATTATTACCTTATGATTCAAATGCGGAAGAACACTGAACCACGGGAAGAACATCAATGAAAAGTTGTCCTGGAAAAGCTCAGTAGGCTATTTCGACAGAGACATAAATCCAGAACATGTCCTTCTATAAAGACGGTAAACAACAATAACGAACAGAAGAAAATCGAAACAATAAGTGGCTGAAAGATTAAAAACGTAGTTTTGACAAGATACGTATTTTTGTATATAAGATCAACTTTATACAATTTGCAATTCCATCATCATCTTCGGGGTGCCGTTCCCTACGGCTGGCATGGAGATCATGAATCTACAAATCTCTGTCTCTGGTGTTTGATGTCCGCTCAGGTCAGCGGCCTCTTCTGTGAAGATGGGAAATTAAAAATTTCTCTCTCTGTCTTCCCCCTGTCTCGTTTCCCATCGATTTACCAGATCCCAATTTAATGTGTTCAAACTTCAACTCTCATGAGACATGCCAAGAAATGACAGCTGCCTCTATCTTATAATAATAGCTCTCATATGTCGTGATCTCATTCATCGTTATTGGTTATTAATTTGTGAATTTAAGCTGACGTCATTACACTCAGGGCAGAAGCCGCAAGTGCTCAGTCTCTAACAGATATCGAAGAGTATGCATACTGATGGTTCCTGTGGCTCGCTGGTCGCTTTACTCTCACTCTCTCAGGCATCAGTTCGACTTGAACAAAGGGTAATTCCAAACTGCTTAAATCAGCAGTCGATTCAGCATCGATTTGGTGTCCTCATCAACAGTCTCGAAGAGACCGAAATATCCCCATATCCTCTTCAACTCCCCAACAATCGATGCTGTTGATACTGACCGTAATCCGCGCCTCTCTCGTGCCGTAAACACCCGCATGCCCAGGACAGTAACATATCCATGTAAGCCGCTGGAGGTTAGAAACTTCTATAGACGACATCCTCATACCGAAACCTGCTTATGGATCTTGTGAGCATCGACTGAGTCAGATACAACAGCACTTACGATAAATGGGAAGTCCCAGAAATCCAATGGGGCAGTAACAATATAACCTCGTCATCATATTCAAGTGGTGTCCTGTATGCCCACTTCGCTCTGCCTTAACCTATATCACTGTGTGAAAATAGCCAGTTTCTCTACGTTGAACAAACCCCATCTGATATATACAGCAACATCATCATCCCTTGCATTATCTTCTATCAGCCACAGTAACTGCAGAGATCGCCTTCATGTTGCCCCAATCTCTACATTCTCTTCAGAAGTAATGTAACGTTGAGATAGTTCATCATGCGTCCATCTGTTCCCCAGGATCCATTCTTCCCCCTTTTGGTAGAGTCGCAGCCGTGGTCACCTGGCCCAATCGTTCTCTCAGCCTGGGCCATCACGACATATGCAGCGATTCTCGTGCCCTTAACATCATTAGTGTTCTGTAGAAGTGAATGTCTTATCTAGTAACCCACATATATGCGCATGGTTTGGGCGATTGCATGACGGGAGCGTAGTGACAGAAGACCGGCATATATCTCATCTTCACAATGGGGTATTATCTCTGAAGTGCGTAGAACATACGCATACCTTCATTCTGAACCGTTCAAGTCGTTCACATTTAACTGATGCTGATATCGTAAATTCGAGTCCGTAATCTACACGGCATTACCAGTCGATCGAACAAAAGGGCGAAGTGATCTCTGCTCCGTGTTGCAGCCTGCCTTTGAAAGCCGCAAGGCCACGCTTGCACCGTTGCATCGTCTGTTCAATATAGTGTTGAAAGATGAGCTACGATCAAGAGTTATTCCAGATGGCAGCCTGTCTCTGCGCTCGATGGTATGTTCGTAAAGATTACTGAGTCAGGTCATATATTGACGATGTGATGATTATTCAACAGAGGCACCACAACATACACGCTTTTCAGGATTGACTGAGGAGGCGAGACTCTCTACAACCCGAATGGTAATCAATGTTTTCTCTGAATGCTCGTCAACCATCTCTCATCTATCTGACGGTCTATATATTGAACCATCTTGCAAATGTCAATGTCGACCCAATCCGGTTGGCTGGTACAGCTACATTTGCTGTGTAAATATTAAACAACACGGGTCATTAGAGGAGAGCCTGCTGGGATAATCCGGAATATACGAGAGCAGGATCCGATGTCCATGTTCCTGAGCAGGTGCAGTTCTCCTCTCCATTAAAAAAGCAGCTATCGATTTACCAGCCAAAAGTTAACTTTACATTTTTAATCAAAGCCTTCATTATTGAATAATTCACTGCTTGTTATAAAACATCCTCCAAGTCGATGGCCACAGCAGCAGTCTCTTGCTTGGATTGGAAGCCTTCATAAACATCATATGCAAACGTGCCAGCATAGCCTGTGTCTTTCATTGGCCGGTAGCTGCAAAGTGTCAGGGGAGGAATGTGGGGTCGTTCTCAAGTGACTGATACCTTTCTGGCCCACTATCTTCTCTAGTAATTTGCCATATACATTTTGCAAAATTGGTATTCGTGGCACTGCTGAGCAGTTTGGATCCTTCCATGTTTGTGGAGCGGTCGTAAATAACTATGAAGCCAATCTTCGGTACCACAGCATTCTAGCCACTTTTATTAAATCCTACAACTGCATTAATAACAGTCTCGTCCAGCTGTTTGATGTGATGATGTGGACACCATGGGCCCTGGAGCGGTGCTGTAGCTTGTGAGGTGCATTAACAACATCCTCCTGTTATTAAGTCAATGTGAGTTCTCCAGAGCTAGTAATGTCTGAAGAGCACTTATGATATTGTGGCGGTCGGTTTATCATGCAACACTTCTGTCTGTTCTGAAACGTGAAGGAACCCCTGCCCCTTCTCTGCATCTGTTGTCAAGACGGATCCTGACTTGAGTCGTAAAGTAAACCTTTAGCTGTTCACTCCTATTCATTTGCTATGGAAACTGCCAAATTGATATAGAGACTTGTCACTGAACTTGCATTGAAGTCTCCCTAACCTACTCTTTGCCTCACTAGCCAATACTTTGGAAATCTGAGTAGCTTTGTGGCAGATAGCAGACTACTCCAGCCATCACATGTTCTAGGTTCAACCCCTGCTACGTGCTCTCTGCCACATGACTTTGCCATGTGACCTTCTTTTTCCAACTGGCCTTTTCAACATTTTCATTCCACCAGAAGATCAGTTTGCAGAAAGGTCCTGTGATCTTCTTTCTGGCAGTCTGTCACCAGTATACGTAATGTGGGTTTTTCGTGATCAGAAGTGGCGCAGCGTGTACTGAAGACAGATTTGGTGTCTGTGTCGCAAATTAGCCTTATTAGAGAAGAACAACGCAGGAGATGATCATATCTTGAGCCCCGAGAACATTCCATCGAGCAAAAGTAGCATCAGTTGTGAAGGTCGGTGCCAGATCAGCTAACACCATCAGTGTCCTCGGTCTAAGCTAGCAAAGTTAGGCGGCCGTCATTCAATATCGTCAAGTCAAGTTTAGTAGAGCAGAACTCAAAGCTTGAAGTGCCCTGTCTATTCTCTGATAGCATTGCCCCACTTCATATGATCATTAATCCTACACAATGAAAACTTTGTGCATGTTTGTCAAAACTTCTCAGAAATCCAATTATCTTCAATATGGGTTGTCACATAAGGCGTACACATTATAAATTCGCCATACCTGATCACAGGTATTAATTGGATCCTTGTGGTCCACACGCCTCAGGTAAGAAGTCAGGCGTGTCACAGCGGCAGTTGTGGGAAGGCATGTTTCATAGATAGCTGTTCTCGTCCCTGCACTCCGGGTTCACTGGGGTGAAATATTTTATTTAACCTAAACACCACATAAGCCTTTATCCTGCAAGTTGGTTTCCTGAATCATGAATATGTCAAAGTCATAGACAGCTTCTGTAGGTGGTCCTCTCTGTTTTGCACTTCGACAATTCCAGTAGCCAATGTAGATATTTCAGAGCAAGTCGGTCTGTCTTTGCTTCTAATAGCACTCTGTCAGCTCGTCTCTGTCATGACTCTCTTCTGTCACATCACATCTCTTCTTGCTATTATGCATATTTTCTTGTCTGATCTGCGTGGAGGACCGAGTCAGCAGTGCATGAACCCCACATAACGGCTGGAGCTCATTACATATAATACAGAATTAGACAACAATGTAAACACAAAGAAAACAAGAGCATGTAACATTATAATTGGTGAAAACATTATAAATCACAAAATAATAAACATAGTGTTTTGTTCAGCTTCTTGCCGACGATGTAGGAGAACAAACTAAATGGTAAAAAATAACCAACTGTAAAGTACGAACGTTCTATGAATAAAAGTAACTATAAGAACAGCAAGTAAGTAAATTAAAATATAACTCAAACAGAATATTGAAAAATCAGATCTTTAACCTCAGCTGTCGTTTGTGCATCAGAGGGTCATTTGCTGTATTGTTCAACGTCATGGATTCATGCGGTTTTCGGGAGATGATATATGCCATGCGTTGTTGAACTTGTGTGCCAGTCAAAATGATGTATGCTATTTAACGACAACTGCCGGATGTTCAGTTCTCATTCATCACACATCGCTAGTCATTTATCCCAGTCCATTCAAATTCTCATCATTCTTCTAAAACCACATCTCTGTTGAACTCAGAGAGTTTCAATCTGTTTGATTATTTAATCACGATACATCCGTATGTCAGTATTGGTTCTATCTTGCTTTCTGTAACTCTCATTCTGATCTCAATTGACAGGACTTTGTTTCTCATGTTCTGGACCGTTGCTTTGACCTGCCCTATTCTGCTCTTTATTTCTGATATCTGCTTTCACATCTGATATTGCAAGTTCCGAAATATTTCTAAATGGATGTATTTGTGCTTAGCTCCGTCACAGTTTCATGATGGTGCATTTTACTTGAATCTGATTTTTTTTAATATGAACTTCTGTCATATAAATAACTAAACTCAGGTCACTTTGTTATTATTTTGTTCGTAATTAGTGATAATGGTATAAAATTTATCATATAAATAATAACGAAACTATAAATTTTTCTTGTTTGTTTAAACTGATAATTGTTTATAATTTTCTTTCAAGGAATAAGTGCTCATTTAGCCATCACAGTAGAAGACTTATTGAAAAAGCTGTAGGAACTTTGAGAAGAACAGACTGCCCTACAATTACCAAGCTTTGGTTTTCTATGGTATTTGATAATGGAGTCTTGCTATGGAGCTTCTTCAATTCAGGTCCATTATCTCAAATGGTTATAACAATTATTGGGTATGTGTGGTGGACAGTTGCTGGTATATTTATACTTGGTGCACTAATTCCCTGGGAAAATAAGTATGGACTGTCTCTGACTGTGTCACTTCCGCCATCGCTCGTTATCTTGGATCGCACTAGGAAATAAATGTACAGGTAAATGAAAAGCCGTTACCACCTCCCCCAACGATATGTGCCTCATGTTCGTGCTAATCTTTTTAAAGACATTTTGTCGTTTGCCTTTAATAAATAATTTTGGTAACATTCATACGCTGTCAATCACCCATCGACAGTGAGCACTTTTCAGTAATAATCAGATGACCCACGCCATTTGGTTTTTCCTTTGCGATATCTCATATAGATATAGGTGCGGATGTTTTGATAATGCACTTGGTTTCTTGTGGCGTGATCATCAGTTCTTCACACAAAAAACATTAGGAGTCGGTTATTGATGAGAAGAGTTACTTTTCCCTTTGTTCGTAACACCCAGTTTGTCAGATCTGAATCGTGATATGCAAAAGTGTGACAGAAAAAATCAAAAGATAGTCTCATGGTAATAACTCAACCTGCATTGGTTATGCAATGTCCGATACTCAAGTTAATGGAATCATGATAGATTAAATCATTTCTTCGATTTGATTATTTATATTTGTAATTAAAACTATATACAAATTAATAAACAGTATAACTGTATTATTACAAATTCAATATAATGTATACAGGACTTTGCATAAGAACAGCGAAATAGTGACCAACGGTTCTGCATAAGAACAGCAGAAGGGAATGACCAACTAGTTCTCCAGATACAATAGGTGTCATATACATGGATTAATATTTCTCTCACTACTATGTATCACATATATGAATAGAATAACTCAATATTATTAATGCTGTTATTAATTTATTATTTGGATTCTACACCTTGTGGCTGTGTATAAAGACTCTTCCTTCTGTTGTATCATTTGTTGTTAAGGCCAAACTGGTCCAAAAGTTGTTGTGTATTATTATTATTTTTATTATGTTGTAAAACTAAAGTATTTTGTTTTACGTTTTTTGGCATTGCTACATAGTTTTACTACAGTTTTTTCCCAATGTTGATAATAGTATCAAGTAGTATGAATCTCAACCTATCTATCTGGTTCAGGTCTACACATATGCGTGGGAATCTCCAAGCGGTGAGATTTCTTCCTTACAATCGTCAGGAGTGTACTTGCTGGCGAGTCCCCAATCTCGCGTGTTTAATAATTCTGTGATGGAACAGTGAAGCTTTCAGCATAGCACAGCTTGTCCTTATCGAGAGCTGCCATTCTGGGTCATAAATATAAGACAAACAGAATGATACTGTATGTATCTGTGACTTTCTTTTCTGAGTAATATGTTTCTATTTGCAATGATCAAACAATGAGGTAATTTCCCATTCTTCAATCGCTTCTACATATCTTTGTCTATATATTATATAGGTTTCTAGGTATTCCTTATTCGATTCAAATCTCTGGCCGTGCCTTAACGACCAAAACCGTAAAATATTATCTGTCTAAATGAATGGATGGAAATCAAATAAGAAACACATAATGTAAATCAGGCTACATGATCCAAAGATATAACAATGTGATGAACAAATTTAAGCCTAAACATTTTATTATTTCAGAAAAGAAATTGCCGTGACATTTTGTACCCTATGGATTGCTTTTTCAATCATCATCAGTTACCTCAGTTCCTATTTTCGTTATTATATCAACAAAGAATGAATGCCTAGAGACCAGAACAGGGTTTCAGGTTCCAGGGTGCACATAGCATTAAAGCCATAATGAGCAAAGAGTCACAGGAGAGTAACTCTCACCAACTCTTTTTCTAATCCTTGTCAATGACATAGCCACATGTCTACCAAAAGCATTACACTCTGCCATGTATGCCGACATTTGGCATTATGGGCGAGAAGGAAAAGTTAATGCCCATAGAAACAAATCATTCCAGAAGCTCTAAATAACTAGGTATGGTAAAAAAGTAGTATATAGACATAAATCCCTCAAAAATAACCTACACTGTGTTCTCCGAGAACTGTGACTAACAACATTAAACTTATAATCAATGGTCAGATCTTCCAGAAAGCAAGACCCCAACGTACATCGGGTCACTCGTTGAAAAATTGACGGGTAGCCCTCAAATTGAAGAAATCTGCTGCAAAGAGAGGCACAGGGCTCACGATTATGCAAATAAACCAGACTCAACATTGAATTAAACACCCGAGTTCTCAAAACCTCTACTCTGGAAGAGTCGATGATCCTGGGTACGACATTGCAGTGTGGAGTAATGCACATTCAAAAACAATTCACCAAAGTGAACAATGAGTCAAGACGTGCAATGCGCATTATCACAGGAGCCATAGGTTCCACTCCCCATCAGAGACGATGGAAATAATCTGGGCATCAACCAATAATGATGCAGATCGAGGACAGAAGAATACCTTATTATTGTGGAAAAACTTAAACGGCTCATTCCTACTCTATCCATCAAAGAATGAACAGATTTGAAAGAAGCAGCTGGTCAAATGCTCATGGTCACGGCGGTAAAATAGGCCAGGGTTAAGCGAAGGGCGCGCTAACAAAGACCCTGCTAACCTCCTGTGTTGACCCTGGAAACATACTTAGGTTCTGATCGGCAGGGGGCAGTGATCAGGAGGCCTAGACGTGCAAACACGGAAAAGAAATGCGGGACAAATCCTGAACAAAGCGCATCTCCCGACCGTTGTCCCACACAAATAGGCCACCCCAAGTTGAAGGCTGCGAAACAGCGGCGTGCGAGCGTCGCGAATATTTGTGGTGACGTAGCCGAACTAGAAAACCAACATATGAACCGGAAGTCTGACAGTCATGCATTTCATAGACAGAAGCCGCAAAATATATATGCCCATACTCAAAATTAACACGAGATGCTTAAAGTACGAACATATAAACAAAAAACAATAGTCACAGCAATGCATAGATTAAATCCTAGACAATACACACATTTCTTGCTGAATATAAACATGTAATGTATCAAAAAGATTCTGCAGATATTGTCCTTTCAGTTTATTTTTAGAGTTATGCTACGGATTCTCAACTTTCTTATCTCATGTGGTGTGGCCGATACATAACAATTCTTTTCTAGAAGTGGTCTAAAGTGAAAGTTAGATATCTTTCGCATTAATAAATTAATCAGTCCGCCATAGAGCAGCAGCCATGTCGGATTATAAGCAACGTCATTACACGGTCTCAAGCAGAGTGAAATAAATAACAATTGTAATTTTTTTACCGCACAACCTAATTACGACATACCCAATTCACGGCCCAAGAATGGGACCCCCTGGTTCACTTAAAAAATTCATATACATTTATTTGCTAGAAAAATTGCATTTTCTACATTGTCTAAGGACAATATTAATATATATGTCAGGTCAAATCTCCCATGTGCTATCTGAGATTTCTTTCATGAGTGGAAAAGCATACATTACCCCACGTTAACAGAAATTTACAAATAGGAGAAAAAACTGTGTTTTAAATGTAATGTAATTTAGTCTAAAGTGTCAGGGAAATCGTCCATTACAACATACACAGTCATTACCTAACTAATTAAATCTAATGTACCTGTTAGTACTCAGATCAAGCTTTACAATGATACATGACTCAATTGGGTTAATTGAATGCCATACACTGTATCACAAAGGGACAAAAGAAAAGACAATTGAATACACACATTTTCTATGGCAATTTTTAGAAAGGTAGGGCTGTTTCAAAACAATTTTGAAGCATTTTCCAGGATCATAAATAAAACTCTTTGCATAATTCGATTGTAGAGATATAATATGTTATAATATGATGAATTTGAAAAATAGATATCTATAGCTATATTGTTGCTTTTCAGTAATTATAACCTTATTCTTCTTCTTCTTCTTTAACTTTTGTCAGTCACACTGCTACAATGTTGTTGCCCAGTGTCATTGGATTTCTGTTTTTGTCTTGCGCTGTTCCTGGTGGCTTGTGTGATTTTATCTTTGCTCATTCACAGGATTCTGCTGCTCGCCATCTAACCATATTTTCATGTTATTCCTCTTGCCTTCTTTCCCGATCTTCTGTTGTAGAAGACTCTGTATACTGTAGTTTGGATTCATTCTTATTTATTTTAATAGTCTGTAATAAACATTTAGTAGACAGCTTAATTGTATTAAAGGAAATACTTATTAATAGTATTGTGGATGCAGTTGAGCTATATAATTATTTGGCCTCTGAATAATGGATCAAGAGGTGTAATTTAAAAATAGTAAGAGTTCAGGCATTCAGTGATCAGTCTCATCCCTTCGCCCATGGGTATTCATGAAGCAAGACAACAAATATTCACTAAGTCTAATCTTGTGAATTTCTCTCTATCTCTAAACATGCCTTAACAATTGGCTGATAAAAAATATACTATATAAAAAATTAGATACTTTGGCGACATCCAAGCTACCACGCTGACCTGGAAAACAATATTGAAGGACAGGGTTCCAAGACATAACAGAGGCAGACTATGAAGAAAATGGGGCTAAATATATTAAGAAGCCGCAGATATGATCATCACATCAGTCTTGGATAGACTGGCCAGAAGTGAATTTCAGATGCTTTGCAAAGGATTCTATAAGGACATTCACCTTGATGATGATCCCAGACCTACTACGCTAAACATTTCTTTGATGTCTGTCTCGGTAGCCGTTATCGTCAAAACATCTATCACATCCTTAATCCAGGCACACTGTGCACGAACTCCATTGGCACCGGCCCTAAGTCAGATGTCATTTAGAAGATGACAATATTGTGTGAGGATTTGATTTTTTTATTCTGTGATATTTACGATCGAATATTGATATACTAGTAGTCAAACTGTAGTTTTCATTATAATATCAAATAAACTGTCAATTCATTAAATATTCTCTTTGATTATCAGACATATTAGTATAACAATATGAGTGTATTTGTATCAGCCTCAGACTTTAATCAGAGCTATTTGTATATATCAACAAGCTGTCAGAGACTACTGTCTAACCTCAGACTATCAATTCATTTATGTGCTCAGCGAACTGTCAAGACTTCATTTATGTGCTCCTTGAGCTGTCAAGATTTGTTTATGTAACTCAGCAAGACTGTCAAAATTTCATTTATGTGCTCCTTGAACTGTCAAGACTTCATTTATGTGCTCAGCAGATTATCAGACTTCATTTATGCTCAGCGAACTGCTCGAATTTGATTTATGTGCCTCAACCAGACTGTCAGATTTCATTTATGTGCTCAACAGGCCTGGAACCCTAGATTTTATCTTCAGTCTCCGTTCACCTACGGTGAGGCATGAGATGTCTGGAAAAATATCCACAGATGACTCACGGTGACGCAGATGACTACCTGAGGACGGCGCGGTGGGCGTGCCAGGATTAGTGAGCCGGCACTAATCAGAACCCTGTCGCCTCCGTAGTGATACAGAAACAGACTTTGTTTCCAGATCTGGCTAATGAACAGGAATCAGGAGAACTACTGGTAGTATTTAGCAGTACAGTACAAAAAAAAAGAAATGCAGATCCATACGAACAAAATGCACAAATCTCATGGCCGATATTCAATAAAATATTGCTAAATTTCCAGAACAAAAAGAAACAGCGGAACGTGTCGGCATAATTCCATCCACCGGAATAAGGGCCAGATGCAAATCATGCAATCCCCTGAGCGGAGTCTCACACACGCGCTCGATGTGTGAGTCAAGATCCGCCACAAGCTTCACAGTTTCTCTGATCGATGGGTAGGCTTGTAAACATGAAAGGATGAGAGGAATGCGCATCCAGTGACAGAAGAAACATTGTGTGCCCACGTAGAACGAAACTCAAGCCCTGGGGAGGAGCAAACACATTGCCATCGTGGGCAAGAATAAATAAGTCGAATTCGTAACGAATAAGTCTACCCTCGTGTCGGTACGAGGGAAGATTTTAACTGACTCACATCAGTTTACCTGGGTGAATATATATCTGTGACATGGTTTATCAGGCGCAAACAAAAGATTGCCCGTTTTAATTGCTGTATGAAACCATCCTGGGAAAACCGTGTAAGAATGCTGTTGCGATAGCAGTGCTTTATCCCGGAAGAGCTAAGTGGATGATGCCTCATATCACATCAATGATCTTGCAAGTCAGGTACAGTTGAAAAAGCCGCTATACATGAACAACCTGGCTGTTGACAGAGCCACCATGAGGATGTGAAAGTGGAGCACGTAAACTTAACGGAGGCAAGCTCAACACACCACCAGACATGGAAACTAAAGATAAATTGTGCCAAAACAGTGTTAATCTTTACTATTAGCCTGACGTGCCAAACAGAACATACCTTAATTTGAACGTACCAACTCCTAAAGAAGAACAACACACATCTTGGAAGCCACATATTGACCTATCAGCAACCTGAAGAAGCATTTTGTGAATGTAAAGAATAAAGCAGTCTAAAGTCTGTGTGAAGAGCTTGCTTTGCTGCCTGGGGATCAGACAGGCGTACTCTGAGGAGGCTTATATCTTGGTTGCATCCGCTCTGCAATGAGGTACAACAGTGCTCTTCCTAACAACTTTGCTCCGGGCAAACCCGGCTCCTGGACAGGTACGGGAACAATTCCTTACATCCCAATCAGTGAACCTTAGGTCCCTTTCAACAGCAGCATGTGAAATACACACAAATGTGGAACCTCTTGGGTTGCGTAGGGACAAAGCTGCTGTTGCCAGCTTATGAGGAGCAAGAATGAATCAAGATCACCCAATAAACTACTTGTTGAGAAGTGGCAGCAGAGAAACAGGAATTAAACAAAGTCAATCCTCCACCACGTCAGTGAAAATCAAAGACAGAATACCACCTTCCGAAACAAGACAACAGCTACGAAGGTAACCAACAAACTTACACATACGCTCTTGAATACACCTAAGGGTAGAACAAAGGTGTTAGATGAAGCAACTAAACAACTCCGACATAGTGAGGCATATGATAGCTTCTCAAAAGAACAAATGATGCCTATCCCAAGGATGGGTACATATCTACTGATGGATCTGCATTAGCCACCATCAAAACGGGTTATAGACACCATCATACAATACCAGACAGATCATCTGAGCTGTTTGGTGCATGCGGGAATATGCTCAAATTGTAAAAATCTACGAAATTCATGCGATTGAGCAGCTTTGTACCATCTGAATATTTTCGGTACCTTTCCATAAAGTCTAAATGCTACATAATTATTCTACAGTTCAATGTCTTTTTGTTTCAAGCTCTAGAATAGGTGGAAATCATAATCTGAACTATCCCATATAGCCCTAGATATTGACAGACTTATTACATCACATGACATCCAAATAACCATGCAGTAGTCCTGGATATTCAAACACACCTGGAAATAACAAAGCAGATAGGATAGCCAAGAAAGGGTCAACACAGGAACAACCAATCACAGCAACAACTCTCCATACAGCGAAGCAAATCCTAATGACAACAAATAAAGAAATTTAGCTGAACAGATGGGCCATGGGAAACACAGGAAGAGAGGTGTACAGCCATATGGCCAGCCCTAACCTTAATGACAACATCAACCACCTCACAAGAAGAGATCAGAGCACCATTTTTAGACTCTGAACCCAACACATAACACTTAATAATCATTTGAACAGAATTCATCCACAACATACTCCAGAGTGCCAACTGTGTGCACATCATCATGAAACAGTTCACACCACCTCTTCAAGTGTCAAGCACTAGAAGACATCAGAAAGTACCTCCTTCCTCCAAGACCAGATAAATGGAACACATTATACGGAACAAAAGAACAACTACAAACACATGCAGATACCACTACATAGCATTGGGCCAAGGCAAAAGCTCACGTGTCACTGGATCATTGGAAGAAGATAGAAGAAGAAGAGAGGTGCATCCAGTGACGAAACGTATGCCAGTAGGACGAAACTCGAAGCCCTGAGGAGGGGGCAACATTGCCAGCTCGTGGGCAAGAATAAATAAGTCAGATTCGTAACGAATAAAAGTCTACTCGTGTCGGTACGAGAAAGATTGAGCTGCTCCGCATCGGTGGCCTGATGCAGATATATGTTGCATGGTTTGCCGAGCGCAAACAAAAAGTTGTTTAGTGCATAACGAAACTACCCTCCCTGGGAAAACCGTGCAAGATACTGTTGCGATAACAATTAACATTCCCGGAAGAACTGAGGTGGGTGATGCCTAACGAAACTGCCAGCCTTAGCAACCGGGAAAGGTACATTTTGCGTCACACTCAACATCCCCGGAAGAACTGGGGCGGGTGATGATGGCGAGCGCCGATTGAAATGACCCTCTACTCTGTTTGTGCTTGACCCCAGGCCGGTGTCTTTCGAGGCTAACTGCAAATTGCCACATACCATCGCGTGTCTAGAAAAGGCTGAGAATGTTCCTACTCCGGATCAAACTCAAAAGTAAACAGTAATGTAAGATCGACAATGTAAAGATCTGACAGACTGTCCGGGTCCGAACATTAGCGAAGGCCGATACTTTACCCGGCATTTTATACGAGTAAGACGCCGTCCGAGGACACGCTTATAAGCCCCGAGAAATGTTTCTAATTCGGAACGACCTCACAGTCAGAAAGGGCATAAGCGTAACTCACTGTCTTGGCGTAGATCACAAAGTCCAAATAATACGGCAAAGCTGAAAGAAAAGGCGAAGATCCGGGCCCACAAGTCGGCAGAAAGGATCGCACTCCTAGGAAAGTTCACCCTGTAAATCAAAGCTAGCTGAAATCGGACGGGCGAGCCTAGTCACTAAGGGCACACAATCGACCCGACGTAGATCACCCGTTCTTGTCAGTGGACAATTATACATCAGAAAAAGAATTATAAAATTGGCGTGAAGAATGGTCGAGAGAAGAAGAAGATGACTAACTAACTGGTCCTTTTTAAAAAATAGGGGATCACCTAAATCTATAGAACGAAAAGAGTTGACATATGAATATGTTAAAACAAAATACTTTTTCATATTGTTCTATTAAGTAACCTGGGAATAAAAATAAAAAATGTTTGGGGAATTTAAATTTTTGGTTGACTGTAAATTAAAGCATTTTAAAAATTAAACTATTTTTATAATTAGGGGAAACATTTTTTCCCAATGTGGGAATTTGCAGTTTTATCAATTCAGGTCAGCCCCCTTTGGGGTCGGAAAAAAATTGATTTTCTTGGGAAACCGAGACACTTTTTTTTATCCGTTCCAGGGGCCAACCCCAAGAATGGGCCTCCATGAGCCCCCGGAGTTTGTGATTAATCACTATGCAGCATTCTGATTTTTAAATTTTTACCATTAAATAAAGTGGGGCAAAATTACAGTTATGAAATATCAAAAAAAAATACTTTTAAAAATAAGGGGGAAAAGATGGGGAAAATGATTAAAGGGCCCGGGCTTTAGGGGGGTTAAAACCAAACATGAAAGGGTTTGTAAAGAATAAATAATTTTTAGGGAGTTATCATCATCTTTGGGAATTTCCTGTGGTCCGGTCCATAAGTGTTCATATCTCCTCCTCAATATTGATTAGCCAAACTTAAAAACAAAATTTTTGTTTAAAAAGGGCCCGGGATTCTTCTTCTTCTTTTTTGTTGATCTTTCCTTTTTGGGCCCTTTTTAAAACATTTTTTGTTTTTCCCTTTTTCCCCGGATCTTTTTGGGTTTTTATCTTTTTATTGTGAATAAAAAACACCAAACATCAGAACGTGCAGGGGCCGCACAACCCTTTCAGACCCTATTGGAGCCCAAGTGCTATCTTCGCTGTGTTGTTTTCAACCAGCGTTTGTGGGGTTTCGTCGGGCCCTTTTGGGCCCTTTCCCACCCAAAAACCCAAAAGGGAAAAACAGGTTCCCTTTTTTTTGGGGAGCGCCCCTTGGGGGGTCTGCCCGGGGTAAAAGGGGGAAGGGGTACCCCGGGATTAGAGAAATGGTCAAATCCCCCCTGACATTTAAAGGGACTTAAAACGAGGGAAATTTCCCGGCGAAGAGGGGGGTTCGTGGGAGAGCCAAAGTGGGAGGGAAAGGTAGCTATATGATGGGCTCTGTTCACAAAAAGGGATGGGGAAAATTTAAGGAGCAACAATCCCTGTCCCCCCCGGTCTGAGGGAAAAAAAGCTGAAGAAATGTGGAGTATGAGGAAACTGAGCCCGCCTTTCTCATTCTTGAGTCCCCTTTTGAGCCGATAAAAATGTTTGTCGAGTTGCCCACATTGGCCAAAAGGTCGGCCCCCCCCCAAACGGGAGATGGGGCAAAAATCAAAGCCATCAAAGAGACCAACGTTGATCCGAGTGAAAGGAAATTGGGGAAGGAAAACCGCTTTTTTGCCCCCTTTTTTGGAGCAAAGAGTATGGGGGAGTCGAGTTGAGCACGGGGGCCAAAAGGGTGAAACCTGCCCCACCCCCGGGAGCCAACCCAGAAAATGGGGAGCACAGGGAATTTGAGGGAAAATTATGGGGGAACCGGGACGGGGCAAGACGCACGCGGGTTTGGGAAGTGGGCCCCCCACGGGAGGGGAAGGGGGGAAAAATGACAGGCACAAAAAACCCGGGGAAAAACCAAGGCGATGGCAGGTAAGAGGGTTTATGTCACACCCAAATGTGCAAAAACCCCTTCCCCGGAATCAAAAATTTATTTTTTTAAAGTATTTTTCCGCCTTTGACCCTTTTTTTGGTTATCGCGTAGCGGCGATTCCCCCTTTTTTGTGCGTCCCCCACCAAAAGGGTCTAAAATATCCCGTTTTTTGGGGCCCAGACACGGAGCATGAAACGGGTTTCCAGGGCCCCAAAAGTTTTGGCCCCATGCTAGCCCACTTTTCTATGTGCAGGGATTTCTGGCGTGGGATGGCAATTTTGGGGGGTCTTTTTGTTCCAGGAGCAAAATTTTCTGCTGCGTCGACTTTTACAGGGGCTGTTTTTTTTTTTTTCTAAAAAATTTAAAGCCCCTTTTTTTAATGGACATCGGCATTTTTTAGGATTTTTGACCAGCATTGTTTTTTGGGGGTTTCCCACAAACCACTCCAGGTTTCCCCCTCGACCCCTTACCCGCTTAGGCAGCCCGGACCCAAAGTTTTTTCCCTTTTTCACCACGAGGAGGGGGGCAGGATTTTGATTAGTGCCACCCCCTACCCTGGCTCGGCTTGTCCAGGGTCTTGGCCCTGTGATGCTGACTTTTTTCCGTCCTTCACAATCACTTTTCAGCCAGCCGAGCGATCAGTTTTTTAGACCAACCCATAAATGATATATGGATTTTTTTTAAATGGAAGTTGGATTCGCTTTGTGCCAAACAGAATTTCGAATATCCATTGAGCACAAAAACAAAATGTTTTTATTTGGTCCAAGCCAGCTCAACATCCAGGCACTGCCTTTTATCATGTATGACTAATTGATGTTACAGAAAAAACACCACGCTTTTGGTTAAGATCAAAAGGAAAAAGAAAAAAAATTTACTTGCCCGAACCATTGATCTGTCGGTGTCCAAATATGCTTTCTTATATTTGTGTTTTAGATCAGAATTAACCGTAGAGGATTTGTTTTCCCGAATTCATCAAGAGGGTATTGACTGAATGGGGGTTTTTTAAATCAAAGTTACTACCTTGATTCCAAAATCTACAGAACTAAAAAACCCCTTTTGGGATATTCATATATTAAAACACTATCAATAAAAATGCGAAAATTAATTTAAAATCAATTTAAAATGGAACCAACACTCCCCCTTTTACATTAAAAGATCAGAAAAACGCCAACAGCAGCACTTGGGTTATTATTCAATAAAGACTGGGTAATGATAAATGTGACAACATTATTGGGGTTAAAAGAAAAAAATAAATTACAAATAATGATCGGTACACTTTCAATTTCAAAAGATGCATTTAAAATTCAGGCCAAAAAGAAAAAAGTGCAGCCAGTAAATGATTAAGACAAAAAATTCAGCAGTTGGGAAATTTTACGCACAAAGTTATAAAGTTGCTTTTGAACAAGATGAACAGTCATAAAAAAATAAATGAGATTATAAAAGTATATTTAAAATTTTTCTACTGTTAAATTTAATTTAAAAAACCCATATTTATTATAACGATCAAGGAAACTTTTTTAAAACTATCCTTTATAATTTAGAAGGCACGTTAGAAAAAATACAGAGATCGTAAGTTATTGACTTATCAATTGTACCAACAGATAGAAACATGACAACCACGTTTCATTTCATGAGTAGATTACGTTTTATAGCAAAACACGATCATCTCCTTAGCTAAGGGGCCTGTTTGCTGAAAGGATTTCGACTTGAAGCAGATGAGTACCTTCTGGAGGAAGACGTATGTTTATGATTCCCGTTTCTTTTTCCATGTTTGCAACTTTTACGGTAAATATTTCAATGTTTAATATTACTACACAACATGGTGTACCCGTCGAAAAAACAAAAAATTTTTTTACGTTGTTCATTTGTTAAAAAAGGAAGAACATTTTCAAAAAAATTTTTTTCAATTTTGGAAACAGAAACCAAAAGACCCCGACGGGGAAATCCCCCAGTAGATGGCTAATGGATTTTGCTGTTCCCCTTTAAAAAGGGCCACAAATGTTTTTGCTAAGAATGGGAATGTAAGAAAATGTAAGAGAACAGCTTTTAAAGCATGCTTAACGAATGACGGGAAATTTGATACATATCCTTCACCATCTGCTGGGGGGATTGATCACCATAGGTTCTGCAAAGTGCAGTGAGTTTTTTCAAATATTGATTAAAATACCATCAAGGGTTTTAGACAAATTTACATTCATTTAAATATTTTTTTGTGTGTCTTTTACTAATTCATGCAACTTATTCACGAATATTTTATCTTTTTTTTTTAAAATTGGA
>JADZMA010001195.1:0-23850 GCA_020796225.1 Arion vulgaris
TTGCCAAGTCCCGTTTGGCTCTGGTAACACAAAGTAGGTATAAAATGCTGTTGATCATCTGTTGTTTAGCTGCCTGTGAAATTTTTGGGTGCCTTAACAATGGGGCTAGCTGGTAGGTTACAGCATTTGCTTTTGTACTCTAGCCTCTATCTCTCTATCTAGTTTTCCGTCTTCTGTGAATATGCTTCCTAAGTATTTGAATTCTTTCACTTGGTTTATTTTAGTGCCATTGACATGGATGTCTAGATTATTATGTTTTCTTCCCATATTCATTATTTCTGTTTTAGTGTTGTTGATTTTCATGTCATGTTTTACACAATTTTTGTTCAAGATGTTAATATGATGTTGTAGATCTTATTCATTTTGATGTATCAGGCACTGATCATCTGTAAACAGCAGTTCATTTATTTATCATTATCTGAATTTGACTCTTGAGTTATTTTATCCATATATGCAATAAAGAGTAGTGGTGAGAGGACACAACAACGTTTTTCCATTTCCTGCCTTTAATGGCAGATCTTGATTTGCCACCATATTACCTCTCAACTTTTCAGTAATGGTATTATATTCGATGGTATTTCGGTAATGGTATATTGAAGAGCATTCAATGACGGCTCGTGGTCATTTTTCTTGTTGGGGCCCGTCAAAAATTTTGGAAAAATCGAGATTTTTTGAGTATTTATTATTATTGTCTATTCCGGAAGTTATTACCCTTTCAGGAAAAGAATAAATGCTTCTGTTCTGCAACAGCTTGATACTAAGAGAGTTGACTATTAAATAATATAAAATCAAGGACAATTAAATATTTCAGACACATCAAACGACAGAAGCGCCTAGAGAAGATTGTTTTAAAAAAACTTGTCTGGAATGCAATTTGAACATGTGTCACCCGCATGACAACAAACCACTAATTTGTGAATGAGATCATGCGTCGTATACAGTTAGGAGATTTTGTAATATATAATATATTTTTTGTAATATATAATCTCTGCAGTAAACGTAGAAAACGACTCGTTTGCTTTGGTTGATGGCTACGTCCTGTAAAGGATATGCCCCGATTTTCATTCTATATGTAGTGCACTGTGAGAGAAGTGAAATTCTTCACTTCTGTTGTATTCTTTGTATTAAGGCAATTTGGTCGAAACGTTCCTGTGTATTGTCATTGTTTTTGTAAATCTCTAGTACTCCTGTAACTTTATTATTGTTAAAAATGTTTTTAAATGTTTCGCTCAACTCAACACAGTTGACAACGTCACAACTGTACGAAAATACTTACTTGTGTACAGTCTTCTTCTTTCTTCTTTTCTTCCATCATTTACTTCTTTATAGAAGGGTTGGGGAGGGTGGCGTGGGCGAGGTTATCTTGTGTGTGCTTATTTTAAGGCACTTTGTAAGCTGATATTCATTTTTGTAAGGCTATTCTTGATGCCATCGCTTCATCTTTGCTTGGTCTTCCTCTTGCTTTGTACTCATTATACTTTTCCTGTGTGGCTCTCTGTGGTAGGCGATACCAGGGCATTCTTGTCAGGTGTCCAAACCATTTAATCTGTTTTCTTTTATGAATTGCATGACTGGTTTCACATCCAGTCTCCTTCTGATTTCTTCATTTCTAATTTTGTCTCTTATTGTCACACCTGCAGCTCTTCTAAGACACCTCATCTCTGTCGTTATGATTTTCCGCTTATTAGCTGCTGTTATTGGCCATGTTTGATCACAGCCAACTCTAGATAACTTAAGATTAGTTAATAGTTGGCTCTGGTTTGACACTGGTAACATAGTGTTGACCAGAAAAGCGTTCTTTTGAGATCTGCTTTAGTTTTTATCGGTATCTCTTTATGTGACAACAGTGGTGTTAACTGCCCCAGTACTTTGTTAGCTTTAGTGCAACGATTGCTGATTTCGCTATCGATACTTCTATCTGCTGTGAAAATTGCTCCTAAGTATTTGGTCTCAATGGTTTGTTTTATTTCTACGTTCTGGAGTTTTATTGTAAGGTATTTTGGTTGTCTACTTATGGCCATGGTCTCTGTCTTTAGCTGACCTAGATCAAGTCACGTCAGTTGACCTGTCACAGAGTTCATAATAAGCGAACGTACAGGGAAACCAAGCTCAAAGATCACATCTGTCGTCGTTTTTTTGTGTATTATGGTTTTACACACGCCCCATGAACTCACCTTGGAGACAAGATGTATTAATGAAAGGACAATTCCTAAAACTAATCTTATTATAGGATGGTTTGTTATTTATTACTATTATTTTCTATAATATTATATTGTTTTTATATGAAATTGGGGATTCAATCGATAATTAAACGGACTTTTTTTTTATCTAGAGTCCTTGTTTATCTGGGAAGTAGTTTGGCCGCGTAAGAATGAATATATCTTCGGCTGAATGAAAATGACATAATTGTTTTGGCAATTATCATTGCACTAGCGAGCATAGGTCAGAGGTCGCAATGTTACATCTTAGATAGGAAATTTAAACTCTCCCCAGAAATAGTGCGCGGCACAATGCGCGAAGCATTAGATGGAAAATGGTGAGTTTGACTTTTTAATAATATTTATTAAGAAGATGTTATATATTAAAATGGTTGTTATATTATTCTGATATAATATTTATTTTTTAGTGTTATATATTCAACTTTCAAAGCTAATTAGTGTCAATTTAAAAGCAATAATTACGAAGCAAAAAATTTCTAAAATAATAAGTACAGGTTAATTATTTTTGGTTTGGTAGGTCTGTTCATACTGGCCTCTAATAACCAGGGGCGTATACTAATTAGGGAGGAAATAAGCTGAATGTAAGATTTCAGACTGTGTGTGTGATATTTTAGCGTTATATATCAACTTTCAAAGCTAATCAGTATCCCGTTGAAAGTAATAATTATGAACAAATAATGTCTAAAATAATAAGTACACGTTACTCAAAACTTTTGGTGGGGCCGGGCCCCACTGGCCCTTAATGACGATCCGCCTCTGCTATAGACAAGAAACACTAGGAGCGGCTGGACAAAGACAGGCAAGCATGGCGAGCGGCAGTGAGGGCGGCTCAAAAAGAAAAGTAGAAAAACAACATCACAGAGCGCAGAGAGAACATCCTACGTATCAGATCCAGTCTCCAGTTGTACCTGCAGCAACTGTGGCAAGGATTGCCACTACAGAATAGGTCATTACAGCCCACAGAAACGTTGTGATTCAGCGCAGAACAACTACGTGACGCAAAACCTTCTCTTGAGACAAAGGAAAATGAATGAATGTTAATGGAATAAACCTATGTAAATGTTGGTATGTAGGAATCACAGGACACCTCTTGGAAACTACCCGGAAACACCGGTCTCCCTAAGTTTGGGGTGAATTTAAATCAAAGTACCTAGGAATGTTCACAGGTCATATATGTGAACATTCTGTATAAATAATTACAAAAAAATATATTGTCTGCGCTAAAATCTTAAAAGAAACGTATAGTTTAAAAAAACTGGCAGAATGATAGACTCTGTGGCCTAATGGATAAGGCGTCGGCCTCCGGAGCCGAAGATTGTGGGTTCGAGTCCCATCAGAGTCGAAGTGTTTTTTTTTTTGTTGCTCTTATTGGGTGATGGATTTCTACACATTTCTATGTTTTCCATAGTCGTTTTTCAACTGGATATGCTGTAGAAGGGTTAGAGACATTATGGTCTGTGTCATCTTTCGTTGTCTGTGTCAGTGGTCATCTTTCGCAGCGAGTCTCATGGTTGATGTACATCTCCTTCCCTATTCTCCACCAGGTTGTCCTTGGTCTCCCGCCTTCATCGTCCTTCCTCCAGGATTCAATGCATGACAATCCGAGTGATGGTCTCTGAATCACTTCTGAATACGTGTCCTATTGAGTCAGCCTCAACGTTTGCTTTTTTATCATTGTGTGCATTTTATTCTGATTTCGCCTGCTGAAGAGTTTTGGGTTGCTGCTTTTATCTGGCCAAAATGTTCAGAGAATTTTTCTCAGGCATATTTTTCTCAGGTATAAGCCAGTAGGGTCCGGGCCCCACCAGAAATTTTGAGTAACGTGTACTTATTAATTTCAGAAATTATTTGTTCATAATTATTACTTTCAACGTGATACTGATTAGCTTTGAAAGTTGATATATAACGCTAAAACATCACACAGTCTGAAATCTGAAGTTAAGCATATTTCCTCCCTAATTAGTATACGCCCTGATCATTAGAGGCCAGTTAGATCCGCCCCCTTTCCCAAACCAAAATGAGTAACGTTTACTTATTATTTTATAAATTATTTCTTCATAAACTTTACTTTTAACTTGACACTGAATAGCTTTGAAAGTTGAATATATAACACTAAAATATAAATATTATATCCTAATAATATAAAAAGCATAAGTATAAAATATAAAATATCATTTTTTAGAAATATTATATAGTCTGAATACAGTCACGCATATTTTAGATCCGCCCTATCTTTCAACAGTTCATTCTTAAAGGTGCCTATCTACAATGTAACAATGCCACCTTTGACCTCTACCTGCAATGATAATTGTCAAAATAATGAGGTCATTTTCATTCATCCGGTAACTAATCAGTTATGTGAGGACTATCATCATAGCACTCCGGACATGTCCATAGGTGCTCGATCTCCGCCTCAGCAAATCCAACAGCTTCCAGCGGCCCAACACGCCAGTTCGATGTTGATTAATCAATCTCCTGGCATATTTAGTATGTCGTTCTTTTCGGTCTGCACCAATATTGACACCCATCTCTCTCAATCGGGTCAGCGAGTGGGATTCACAGCCCTGAAACTCCTATGTTCGGAAAGACAATGCGTGAAGAATGTCACTTCGATCCATGGCAGCTCCTTCTGATATTGTAGCTAAGCCAGCCAATCTATCAGCTCGTTCATTACCCTAACTCCTGCGTGCCCATGGACAAAAATGAAGGTGATTTCTCTGATCATTGTCTGTACCAGTTGCGTCTCACCATTCCTGATTCGACTTTACAAATCATGCTTACGGAGTCACTGAGTATGAAAACACGTATGTAGTTGTGAGATGCCAACCATTTAACAGCCTCCGTAACCGCCCGAACCTCCATTGTCAAACTACTTGTGGGTTGTGTAGGCACCACTAGCCTCTCTTATTATTTGTCCTCCTGAGCGTGCTGAAAAGACCCACGCACAACGTTGTTGGCGAATGACTGAACCATCGGTGTAAATAGCTGCACCTGTATCATTCATGATGTTCTTCTTCTTCTTCGCGATCGCTATTTTAATGATTATACCGTTAGAAGCGTTCTTTTGATGAAGTTGACTGTTGTCTGGAGCTCATCTCTGGTGCCATGTGGTTTTGAATGTAGTGTTGTGTTGTAGGGCCAGCATTCCTTTCTTGGGAGGACATACAGGGACAGTCTTGCAGAACATGTTCTGTGGTTTGTTCAGCGGTGCCACAGGAGCACAAAGGGGATGGGGACAATCGTAGCCTGTGTATGTGTTTGTTCAGTCTGTTATGACCTATCCTGAGTCGGAAGATGATAGTCTGTCCTTGTCTGTCAAGTGTGTGGTTTAGGTTCTTTACTAATGTCCACGATAGCTCTTTTTTCAAAGTATGTGATTTCATTATCTATTTGTTCACATTCTGCTCCTTTTTAGCAAGTTTGTCTGCCTTCTTGTTAACTGGGACTTCGCAGTGCGATGGTACCCACTGAAGTGTAACTCTTTTGTTTGTAGAGATTAGATATCAGCGGTGTTGTGTGCATTGGTAGGTCATCTTGGTATTGTCTTTTTAGTCGCTTTCCTCGATGGATGAAGCTGCTGCGTTTTAGTCGTCCAAGTGAAATCAACACCAATAGTGGAGATGGAAAGAGTGGGGGAATACAAGCACTGAGAGAACGCAGAGACACAAAAGTGATGACCAGACAGAAAGTTTCTGAGTATGCCAACCCACCAATGGAAAACAGATTCCAAAATCTAGCATTGGGGCGGCTGAAAAGAAGCAGCTTTATTCACCAGGCCAAAAGACTGAATAGGCAAACCTCAGACCTACCAAAAGTTGGAAATTTCCCTAAAGTCTGTGCCAGAGCAAACCCCTTGGAGAGAGGAGACTGAACTAGAAGTATGTATCCAGACAGAAGTGAAAGGAATATTCGACAAGGATGAGCAGAACAGCATACAACGCAAGACAGTCACTCTCAGTTTACTTGATGAAGAATACCCACATGACCTCTGGGTCCGGTTATACACGGATGGGTCAGCAGAAAATGCAGTGAAGAATGGAGTAGAAGGAGTGTCATAGAATACCCAAACAACGCTAGAGATGCGATTAAAGTACCAACGGGAAATTCTGTCACAACTATGATGCAGAAATTCAGGCAATCAAGGTGGCAACTGAAAACTGTTGAATACCATACCCGATCCTCAACCTGTTGTATTTTTGACAGATGCAAAATCAGCACTCAGAGAAATTGCCAGGTCTACATACCCTACTATCTAAATTGTCCAAGCATCGCAGGGTCGTCTTGCAGTGGATACCCTCTCACTGTGGAATACCAGGAAATGAAACAGCAGACCGATTGGCCAAGGAAGGTGCTGCAGGAGAGCAGCCGGATGTGCCAGTTACCTACCACCAAAAGAAAAGGATGATTAAATCAATGAGAAAGCCACAAATAATAACACAAGACGATTACTATAATATGAGCAGATTGGAACAAGTTGTTATTCTGCGCCTTAGAACAGGACACAATCGGCTCCGCAGCCACATGTATACAAAATTCAAGATTGGCAATTCAGCCATGTGTACAGGCAAACCAGACTGCAGAGCACATACTTCAAAACTGCCCTGAATATGATACACTGAGGCAAACTCACTGGCCTAACGAAACAACACTCGACACAAAACTACACGGACCTCTGTGTGAGCTACAAAGACAGTGAAGTTCATACAAGAGACAACATTGACTATAAAGGACATATTTCAAGCGAACGAAAGAAAGGAAGGAAGTCGTCCAAGTGCCAGATCATTTAATCTTGCTTTCATTGGATGCAAGGGCATACTGGTGTATTTCTCCATCTGGATCATATTTTTAGTTTCCCTTCTGTAAGCCAGGGCTTGTACTTCAGTGGTTTTGCATCTCTGTGATAGGCGTAGAGTGATAATCCTGAGTGTTTGATTTTGCGTTGATGATGTCATTCTTCTTCTTCTGCCTTTTCACTAGATTGGGATTTCGGATTCTGTAATAAAGGCAGCCGTCTGTCTCAGATATCAGCCACGCCATACAGTTTGTCTTGGACGTTAGTGTAAGTGGGCCACCTCTTTCTTCTCAAGTCTGCATACTGGGGCAATTCTGTAGGATATAATTCATATGATTTCTGCTTCTCTGTTTGTGCTGACCTCTTCCCACAGTAAATTTTGGCCACCCTTGTGATGGTAGGTCTGACATTCTTACTGCGTGGCTAAATCTCGAGTAGATTGGCGACCGTAGAATCCGTTATCCCATTCCACATTGTGAGGGTCGTTGCACCATGTTATGCGCCTTACGGCCTGGTGCATCCGTTTCTGCAAGCATTTGTCGCGGGTTAGCATTCCTTAGCGAACACGTGCATCCGATTTCAGCCAGACCTCCTTAGTCGCCTCTTACGACATGCGTGACAGGTAACAGTGGTTCTATTCTTTACACCCCAAATTTGGGCCACGGTAACCACTCGGGCGATGATGTCATTCAAGAGGGCATCCACCTCCACGTTAATAAGTGATAGATTACTTTGTTCGCAGTTTTTCTTAATAGATGTAATAACGGTGAAAGCAGTCTGAAATTGAGGTGGCACAGCAACCATTCATCTCCTGTTTCAATTCCGGAAGGATCACATATTTTCCTAAGAATATCTTCCTCCTGGCTCCGCCATGATCTGCCTATCTTGAGTCTACACCCTTTCTCCTTAATGAGTTCCTCATGGAGAGTATGCTCCTTGTTTGCGTTGATTCTTAGATATGATCTAACCCTAGCAATAGTGGGGAGGTCAAGATAGAAATCTCATTGACACTCCTGGTGTATCTTTGGTGCATCCCAGAATGATGCGCATAGCCTCATTCTGAATTCTTTCCAGTATCACTGTTTGCGTAGGACTAATTGTTAGGAGAGCGCACACATATTCTATACATGACAGAACAATAACTTGGTACAGGAGCACAAGAAGGCGTTTCTCAATGTTAGCAGCCGCCATGATTCTCAGTGTGGATAGTGCGTTGCGAGCCTTGGCAATAACTTGGTCGATATGGTCCTTAAAAGCATAAACTGCGATCAAATTTTACACCCAAATAACTCATAGATGCTGTTCGGGTGAGTGTATGTCCATCTAAAGTGACATGTGGTGTGTCAGACTTCACGATGTGGTTATTTAGGGAGAACCATGATAGCACAGCTTTGGTATGGTTTATCGTTGCACCATAAACATCGCACCAGGCCATGGTTGCGGTTCAGTTCTTCCTGGAGTTTATTAGCAATTTCATCCCTGTTTCTCCCTGTCTGTACACCATGATGTCATCTGCAAATGACAGTGTTCGTCCCCTGCCAGATAATTGCAGCTTCGTAATCATTATGGTGAATACATTGAATAGTATTGGAGATAGTGGGACCCTGGGTAGGCCCAGGTTAAATTTTTGTCTGCACAGAGTACCAATTACCACACCTGAGTGCCACCTTTCTATTGAACAGGGTCCTTGCAATCCATCTTATGAGCATTGTATCGAAATTGAGTAGTGTGAGCATTTGCATAAGGTATGTGATTGGAACTTTGTTGTAGGCATCCTCGAGATCTAGTACAACCGCACATGTCTCCAAACCAGCCTGGAAACCTTCAAAGACGTCATAGGAAAAGATCGATGCATTACACCAAGTTTCTTTATTTCGCCTGTATCCGCCGAGGGTGGAAGGAAACATGCGACGTCCCTCCAAATCCCGATCTAGTCTGCATGCCACTAACTTTTCCAGAAGCTTGCCCACTGTGTTCTGCATTGCAATTTTTCTAAAACTGCTTATGTGTTTGTTATTTTTGTTAGGTTTTGCCAGTGGTATTAAGTAACTGTGAAGCCATTCCTCCCTGATCTCGCCATTTTTAAACTAGTGTTGAATTCTTTACCAAGCTCATTCATGTCTTCGTCCGATATCCTGCTTATGTCACTGTATTGGATATCATTTGGGCGTGGTGCAGTATTGTGTGATCTCTTAAGCATTGCACGTATTTCATCACTCGTGAATTCAAGATCGTTATTCAACTCCGTGGCGACACATTGCTCCGATAACAGCGAAATGATATTGTCTTGCTTCCCTATCATTTCGATTTGTCTGTTGAATAAAATGATCCAGAAAGGCCATTCATTTATCTTCATCAGTTTTCCGCCACACCAGATCGCGATCTTGAAAATCTGGTATGATACGTCTGTGTGGCGCGCCGTTCATGCCTGGTGAAACCGCCAACATTTCTGGAGGGAGCTATCGGAAAACATTTGTGCACAAAATTCTTGCCACCTAGCTGACTTTGCTTGGTTAGCACAAATCTTTAAAAGTGCCTTTTTCTCATCCATGTCCACTTTCAACTCCAAGATATGCTCAGGCAAAGCTGTTGTTGCTCGGCGCGCCTTTTGCCATGCATTAACCGCTCTCCATTTGGTGCGCCAAATGGTTTTAATCTCCCCATTACACCAAAGGAGGTGTGTTATATTTTTCCGCACCTGATGAGATACTTGGGCCTTGGCATGTCGAATTTTACCAATTGTGTCTCGAGCTGCGTTGTCATAAGTGAACGCTTTCGACGTAATCCGACTTCTGCTCGATCGACGCCTCTCGATTAACGAATGGGCAGTGATCACTACCATCCGGTAACTAAATATAATCTTACTCCGTTAACTGCTTTCTTGATTAAATAGTCCTTTTAATTATCGTTTGAATCACGAATTATATACAAAAATAGTATAACATTTTCGAAAATAATAGAAAGAGGTTACTAATCATCATATAATAGTTTACGGTAATCGCTGATTCCATCAATATACATTTGTCTACTACAATGTGCTTTCACTTTCATTGTGTAAAGCTGACAAGTATACGAAGAGAGATTATATATTACAAAATCGCCCAACAAATATGATGTCGCGCTTGTGGAATAGATAAGCACGTGTAGTCTGTAATGCAGGTGACTCGCATTCAATTCACGTAGATATGTTTTTTTTCTTAAATCTATCTAGACACTCATGTCGTTTGATGTGGCTGAAATATTTAATTGTCTTTGATTTTTATGTTCTTTAATAGCCAACGTGTGGGTGTGGGGCATGGACATTTGATGAGGAGGTGAAAATCATATGTGTGCTTTTGAATATGGGTGTTGCAGAGGAGTCCTGCGTGTGTCATAGACAAGGAGGAGATCAAGTGAATCTATACAGAAGGAACTCTGGGGCAGAGATAGCTGGCTGATGCTACATATGGGAAAGAGAGAATTGAGATATTTTGGACAACTTGCTGCCTTGCAGGTCGGCTGGGGACAGCCAAATGCTGACGGAAAGCGAACCCAGTAAACGCTGGCTAAAAACAGACACATCGCCGAAGGATAAGCACCAGAGCTCCAAATGGCGCTCAATATGTGACGAAGCACACCCATGCTAAGGCTGCATGAATCAGACGGTACGTGACGTTTTGGCGCCGCCGTTTTGGCGCAGGACGTTTTGGCGCAGGATGTTTTGGCACAGGACGTTTTGGCGCACAGATTCCTCAATAAATTTCAATAACCTTAATATTATTTTAATTTTGAGTGTACATTTATATTAACTCTAATGAAACAATATACTTATACATCAGCGTTTATTGGAACAAATGCCAGGTGTCTGAATTATATCATCAGCCGTTTCATTTGAGATGATCGAGAATTGATACGCTGACCGACTGAGTGTCATATCTTGTCCATCGCAAATGTCAGAAATCCTGCCCTTTCCAAATGTTAATAAACTGCCGTTTACCGTCCTAATTAAGTGACCTAATCCGGTATTTGCCGCTTCTGCCTAATCACACGTGCGCTTTAGTCTATAAAAGTGTAAGAATGTTCTAGACTCAATCTCAAAATAAGTAGAATTAGATAAATTTATCACATACTATTATTATAATTCTGTGAACCCATTAAAATGGAAAATGTTCCGTCAAAGCGTGGCAAAGAAAAGTTGAATCACGAAGGATACTTTTATGTGTTCGATAAGTTCAGTGAAGACCATTCCAAGAAGTTCTGGCGACCTTCATCTAAACCAATCCACGTCAACTACTAGATTGCGAGAACTGGGTTTGAAGATTGGTGTGCAAGAAAAGAACGGTACAACAGGTATACGAATAGGCTCATCAATCAAAATAGAACTGGTACGGTCAGTCGCTTGACGCTGATGGAGATATTGCGAAGGAGATCGGAGCACCTATGGACATGTCCGGAGTGCAATGAAGATATTCCAAACTGAAACTGAGAGGAATTGCGCATAATTTTTGGATGGATTAAAAACACGGACTTTCGGAAAACTTATTAAAGGTAAAATATTGAACAAGATTCGTTAAACTTTATTCAAGTTTTATAAGTTGATTATTTGCATTGGCTAAAAGTAAAATATTTAACAGTATTCGTTAAACGTTTTTAATTGATATATTTTGCATTGGATTGCATTTATTAAAAATTTATAATTTATTGAAAACAGTTATTTATAAACATTAAGTTAAATATGAAGTTATTTTTAAATGACGCCAAAACGGCTCTGCGCCAAAAAATCCAGCGCCAAAACGGTCGCGCCAAAACGGCGGCGCCATGTAGTGGATCCCCGGGCGGCGCTCAGGAACGGACAGTTAGCCAGATAGCTAGTGTAGTTTAGTATAGTTAGATATTTAATAGTTGAGACTATGTGTTGCACTCTCTAGAAGAATGCAACACATAACTACTGAACATGACGTTTTTGTGTATTCAAATAGTGACGATTTAGTAACTGTTGCTAGTTAGTAAACAAACAAAGAGACTTGGACAATGAACCTTTGAGATGGGAGGACGTGTTTCGTCTGAATGTAGTAACCATCAATAAAGAAAGTATCAAACATATGAGAACGTCTCCTTATTTGTAGTGTGTGTGTGTGGCAAACAACATCAGCCCTACACTCTACCAACAATCACCATCACTATATTTGTATGTAGGAGGTAACAGCACCCCCCTCCTACAACAATGGTGTCAGAAGTGGGATAAACAGTTATACGATGATACAAACACTGGACACTGATGGACGTGTAATAGTCTGTCTGTTAACATCAAATAAAGATAAGGAAATCAAACAATAAACCTTGGTCGTTTCCTATGTTGTATCATCGTATAACTGTTGTGAATACCATCTAATAAACACGAAAAAGGAAACTATCAAATAAATAAACATACATAGGGGAAAACAGAACTAAATGCAAAGCATAGGGGAACACAGAACTGCATCCAGAATACCTCCCCTCCCACCTATTACAATCCACAGAACTGTAGCCAGAATACCTCCCTCCACCTATTACAATGGTGTCAGAAGTGGGATTGCTATCAAGGTTGCATGGTTGATGTTTCAATTTTGATTTGCAAAAAAAATGCTGACGATTTTCTAATAGTACTGTTTCAGCATAGAGCACAGAGGGTTGACTGTTGATGTTAGCCATGGTCACTCATGGACCAGTTGATGAGTCACGTTCAACGACGTGTGGTGACTAGTTCCCATTTGCTCATTCAACTTGGGTCCTCCTGAGATCCCGTCAGGATTTTCTTTTCCTTTTCGACCATGGTTGGCTGTTGTAGATTGTGTGCTGTAGAGCCACGTTTTATGACGTGTGGGTACTTGTTTCCATTTAGCTCTCACACCTCTCTGAACCCTGAAGGTCTCTACCTGTGTATTGATTTGGAATTTCTCCATCGTGGCGATGGCGAGGTCTCCAGGGGTGTGTAGTGGATCCCCGGCGGCAGCTCAGGAACGGACAGTTAGCCAGATAGCTAGTGTAGTTTAGTATAGTTAGATATTTAATAGTTGAGACTATGTGTTGCACTCTCTAAGAAGAATGCAATACATAACTACGAGACATGACGTTTTTGTGTATTCAAATAGTGACGATTTAGTAACTGTTGCTAGTTAGTAAACAAACAAAGAGACTTGGACAATGAACCTTTGAGATGGGAGGACGTGTTTCGTCTGAATGTAGTAACCATCAATAAAGAAAGTATCAAACATATGAGAACGTCTCCTTATTTGTAGGGTGTGTGTGTGGCAAACAACATCAGCCCTACACTCTACCAACAATCACCATCACTATATTTGTATGTAGGAGGTAACAGCACCCCCCTCCTACAACAGCCAAAAAGTCCTGCTTCGGAATCAGATATCCACATGAATAAGACAAACAATAAAAAATTTCACAGCAGAATTTATTGGGAAATCTGGTACATCAGTTTAAGCGGTGATCTCCATATAGATATTTTGGACATATGGAGAGACGTGGGGGTGCTGGAGAGGACCATCGTGGAGGAGGCATGCCGACAGGGAGAGGTGGACCACGGAGAAGGTGGATTCGGGATGTAACTGATGGTTTGAAGAGCATGATGGCTGCAGTCAGGACATCTGGCCTATGAGAGAGATAAATTTCGGATTACTGTTGGGAGGAGGGGTGGGAGGGGGTTGTGCAAAGTTCAGCACCGGAAAGCAATTAAGCAATTTGATGATGATAATGATGAGTAGCCAACTCTCTTCTTCTTCTTTGCGTTCGTTCTTTACGACCAATTTAATCACTCTTTGTGATGTTTGATCTTTACCATGTGCATCCGATTTCAGCCAAACCTCCTTAGTCGCCTCTTACGACATGCATGGCAGATAACAGTGGTTCTGTTTTTTTACACCCCAAATTTGGGCCCCAGTAACCACTCGTGCGGCCAACTCTCTTTAATTGTATGGGAGAAATTCTGCGTTGAAATTGGAAACGAGCAATCACTCGCAAAATTCTGGAGATTGCATCGCAGCATGAATGGCGGTGGAAGACCTTTTCAATGCCTAATCTGACTATGGACAGTGGGGTAATCTTGAGGACAAATGAGGAGAGGGGTGAGGCGTTCTTGCATAACTTTATTCTCCAGACAGAAAAGAAAGACAGAGAGGAACGTAAAGGAATGCAGCAGATCGTACACCATTCGCATGAGATGCAGACTGTCATAGATGACGATACAGGATACATTTCTGTCGATAATATCAAATAAATACTAATACAGCGCCGGGTCCTGATGGTGTTCGGTACAGTCACATAAAATGTCTGGAGGACAAAGATCTTACTGAATTATGCAGGCTTTTCAATAAGAGTATCCATACTGGCGCTATTCCTGATGATTGGCTTCACAGCTATCTGAGACCCTTGCCTAAACCTGGAAAAGACCTCACAAGCACAAGTGGATATAGAATTATTACCTTGCAAAACACTATCGGTAAACTGCTTGAAAAATTCATAGCCCGTAGAGTTTCAAATATAATGGAGACAAATGGTCTGTTCCCCTCCACTCTCGGCGACTATCGTCCAGGAAAGGACACCTGGTGCAATGCAGCGGTTTTGCATATGATGCGTATGAGGGGTTTCAGATGGGGATGGAAACAGCAGCAGCTGCCATTGATTTACAGGACGCATATAACAATGTCTCTTACAACTTACTTATGCAGTCATTGATGGATATGCAGGTGGAGTCAGGCTTGGTCAGGTGGATTGCTGCTGCACTTTTTGAACGCACGATATCATTGCGTTGTGGGTTCATGGGCATCATAACCACAAGTCCTTATGAGTCTTCCACTCTCGCCAGTCCTGTTCAATGTATACACAGTCGGGTAACCAACACACGAGGGTCGGCATTGACAGAACAATGTCGTACGCCGATGATATTCTGGTGTGTCGCATGGGCAGGAACAGAAATGAGATCTCATCTGCATTACAATGTGAACTGAATAGGATTGGTGACTGGTGCAATGAATTCAAAGCGAGTGTGAACCCAGCAAAGGCTTCTCTGACATGGTTCTCTCTTAACACTCACATAGTAAAGACACCTACTCCAGTTGTCGGCATGTGTGGCAAAGACATAGAAAGAAGCGAAACACTCAAATATCTTGGTATAACAGTTGACAGAAACCTGTCATTTAAGAGTCATGTTGAGAACGTAATCCTAAAGGCAAGAAAAGGGCTAAATGCCCTCAAAGTTATGGCGGAGGCGGATATTAAACAACGTCTGCTGCTTCTTCTTTATCAAGGACTAGTGCTGAGCGTGGTTGACTATGGTCTTGGCCTTCTGACAGTAAGCAGAACATCGCTAGATAAGTTAGACGGGGTCCGGAATGAAGCGATGAGGCTTGTACTTGGTTGCACACGGGACGCTTCATGTGCGGCGGTGCGCTGTGTCTTTGGATTGCCAACGATGGCCATCGGACACAAAGTCGCACAGGTAAAAGCTTATCTGAGCGTTTCTGCTGACAAAAAAATCATCCTCTGCACACATCCATAAATGAAAACAAGGGCAGGCGTTTGAAGAGAGGTCGATCCTGGATGGCCGAGGCTGAGGATGTTATTGAACAGGTCTGTGCTCTGGGTGAGCTGGGACATGGTGTGGGATGGATGCCTATATCAGAGGATGTGACTGCTTGCACCATGGTTGTCAGTGCATTTGGGAGACGGTGTGGAGAGTGGGCCCCGGGCGTCGTCAGTGCGGAGATTCTTGCACTCGTGGATGGGCGCTCCCATCCAGATGATATCATTGTCTACACCGGTGGCTCTGTCGGGCGCGGAACCAGATCATCGTGGGCTTGTTCAGCACAGCGAGATGGTCGCGCACATCATGGGGACTGCGGCGCTTTCGGGACGGCGACATCGAGCGTGGCTGTGGAGATCGCTGCTGCCTCCGGGGCTCTGTCATGGGTGGCTGAGCAACAGGTTACCCATACGATCATCATATCAGACTCGATAGGTATGCTTCAACTGTGGGTCTGGAAGTGTGCGTGTGGAATGGTTTGACAGCATTCGGAGATCACATCTCAAGAAAAGGACTTGGCTGTACACACCTGGACATGCTGGGGTGCAGGGTGGCGAGCGTGTGAACTTTCTTGCAAACGGTGCCCCGACTCGGGCGGGCAGAGGTGTGGACAGAGCCGGTGTCATTAATGCGGTACGCTCTCAATTATGTGACATGGGCACGTCTCAGACACTGGAACGAGTTCGAGAATTAGGCGTTAATGTGGACAATTATATTCTACTAAATAGAAAATAAGATCATGTTTCTAGTCGACACCAGTTATCGATAAAAATCTTCAATTAACGCCAAGCGCTGAAAACTACCACGCGATTCCACCCAACAAAAGAAACGCTTCACGCATCACCAGGAAGGTCAAGGAAGGTCAAGGTCACGTATGAAACATGATAAAAACGTCAGTGTGTTGTCTGCAAAGGTTCCTGTTATGTGCTGATGAAAAATACCAGCACACCTTGGGACAAGAGAATTGTCCAGTAATTTTCGGAGACAGACACACATGCCAGGACAGGTCTATCCTACCGCCATCACGCCGCTTGTGGAAATGTAAACTAACACACAGCAGGGCGGCTGGAACAATAGTTGTAACGTGACTACAACATACAACTCTTGCCTGTAGTTTAGCTGTAACATGCACAGCGACTACAACGGTTACATCGCCTATTCGGTGGTCAAACCAGGTGAAGGAAACCGATGGGTCTAACAGCATCGGTAATCTAGGCACTGTCTGCCTATGCATGCAAAGACTGGATCCGGCTGACTTCGCGGATGAGGCCACTAGCTGGCTCAACGGTTAGAAAGGCGGATCACAGCAGAGCGGTGTGGACTTTAGAAAGCCCTGGTCATCCACTGCATCTGGCACTATCTCCAGTCGTCTTGACTTGTCTTGCCCTGGATACAGATAGTCCTGGACGAGAGAGTGAGGTTGACGAATAGCGCAACTTTTCCTCACTATAATCCAAATACAGCGCAAGCTACAGTTTCAGACAACTACATACAACACAAATCACACAACATGAAGAACACGCTTAAAGCTCTCACCATAGGCGCGTGGGACGTGCGAACACAGATAACAACAAAGCTGAGAGACGGACTGCACTCGTGGCTAGAGAACTGGCACGCTACGATATCGACATAGCTGCCTTGAGTGAGACCAGACTCCTGATGAGGGTCAGCTGTCAGAGGTGGGCGGTGGTTACACTTTCTTTGGAGTGGAGAGCTAATACAGAACGTCGGGAATCTGGTGTAGGGTTTGCTGTCAAATCTCATCTTGTGCGCGACCTCACCAGACTCCCAAAAGGTGTCAGTGACAGAGTGATGACTCTTCAGATCTCACTAGGAGAAAAAAAGTGCCACTTACTCAGCGTCTACGCCCGACAATGACAAATCCAAGCGAAATCAAGGATGGTTTCTACGAGGACCTTGACTCAGCCATCTCAGCGGTCCCAAGGTCTGAGAAGCTCATCATACTCGGGGACTTCAATGCCAGAGTAGGGACAGACCATCGGGTCTGGGATGGAGTACTAGGAGTACACGGCGTGGGCAAGTGCAATAGTAATGGGCTTCTATTACTCAGACTATGTGCTGCCCGCGACCTAACAATCACAAACTCCTTGTTTCGTTTACCAACCCGAAACAAAACGTCATGGATGGCATCCCCGTTCCAAACAATGGCACCTCATTGACTACGTCATCGTAAGGAAAAGTGACAGACGTGACGTCAGAGTCACAAAGGCTATGTGCGGAGCAGAATGTTGGACCGATCAAGATTGATCGTGTCAAAGCTCAACCTCCGCATCAAGCCTAGAAAACGTCACCAGGGTCGCAAACCAACAAAGAAGCTGGCAGTCTCCGCTGTCACCGAAAGTTTAATAAGAGACCTGGACGACAAATTGAAGGACCTCCAGTTTGGCAAAACCAGCGTGGACGATGACTGGACTGCCCTCAGAGACACCGTGTACCTATCTACCTCTGAGCTCATAGGACACTCTGTACGCAAGAGCCACGACTGGTTTGACTAAAATGACGAAGAAATAAAGTCTATTCTCCTCGCGAAACATGAGACATACAGAGCCCATCAAAATGACCCATCATCATCATCCAAAAAAAAACAGCTTTCCTAGATGCTCGGAGAAGGGCTCAAGAGAGAATCAGGAAATTACAAGACGCCTGGCTAAGTAAAAAATCTGATGAAATCCAGATATATGCAGACAGACATGATTCTAAACGCTTCTACGATGCCCTAAAACTGTTTACGGCCCTCAACAGTCTCACCCCACCCCTATACTCGATGCAGATGGAGCAAGGCTAATAATTGACAAGCCTCAGATACTAAACCGCTGGGCAGAACACTTCCGTTCTGTCCTCAACCATCCATCCACTATATGTTATGAAGCCATAGAGCGCATGCCCCAGGTCCCAATCAATGCCAAGCTTGATATTCCACCTACCTTAGCAGAGGTCAAGAAGGCAACAAGCCAGATGTCCAGCGGAAGGCACCGGGTGCGGACTCAATACCAACCGAAGTCTACAAAGAAGGAGGGGCCCACGCTGATGCTAAAATTGACAGAGTTATTTACATCCATTTGGTGCAACGAACGTGTGCCACAGGAATTAAAGGATGCCACTATTGTCCACTTGTACAAGCGGAAAGGAAACCGCCAGGCCTGCGATAATCACAGGGGATCTCCCTCCTGTCAATTGCTGGCAAAATACTGGCCAGAGTCCTCCTCAATCGATTAATCGATCACCTGGAACAGGACTTACTCCCTGAGACCAAATGTGGCTTCAGAGCAGGTCGTGGAACAGCAGACATGATATTTGCTGCTCGCCAACTACAGGAGAAATGTCAAGAGCAGCACCGTAACCTCTATATGGTCTTTGTCGATCTGACAAAGTCTTTCGACACGGTTAACAGGGAGGGTCTATGGAAGATCATGGAAAAATTTGGATGCCCAGTGAAATTCATCAAAATCGTCCAACAGTTTCACGAGGGCATGATGGGACCGTGTAATTGACGAAGGGGAGCTGTCGGAAGCCTTCCATGTCACCAACGGCGTCAAACAGGGCTGTGTACTGGCCCAACACTCTTCAGCATGATGTTTGCTGCCATGCTCACGGATGTCTTTTGGGAAGGCGACGAACATGGGGTAAAAATTAGATACAGGAAAGACGGTAATCGATTCAATCTTCGGAGGTTAAAGTCCTCCACCAAGGTAAAAGAATCAACTATCTCAAACCTGTTGTTTGCTGATGACTGTGCCCTCGCTACCAACTCTGTGGAAGAAATGCAGACTTACATGGACAAGTTCTCAATGGCCTGTGATAGGTTTGGCCTCACCATTAACACCAAAAAACAGAGGTCATGTTCCAGCCCGCCCCTAGAGAACAGTATTACGATCCAGTCATCAACATTAAACACCAGCGTCTCCAGTCAACGGACAACTTTGCTTATCTTGGCAGCCTCCTATCCAGATCGGCAAACATAGATTCTGAGGTCCACAATAGGATATCCAAAGCCAGTGCTGCGTTCGGAAGGTTACGTGTCACTGTGTGGGAACGGAAGGGGATAAGCATAGTCACAAAGCTGAAAGTTTACCAGGCCATAGTGCTAATCACGCTGCTGTACGCAAGCGAGACATGGACAGTGTATAGCAGACACGCAAGAAAATTAAACCATTTCCCCACAAGCTGTCTACGCAGAATACTAAAAATAAACTGGCAGGACAAAATTCCAGATAGCGAAGTCCTCACAAGAGCAAAGATCCCAAGCGTCAACACCCTGTTGCAGAAGGCCCAACTGAGATGGGTCGGTCACGTTGCTCGAATGCCTGATAAACGCATCCCAAAACAGTTGATGTATGGCGAGCTTGAAGGGGGCAGACGTTTAGCTGGTGGACAGAAAAAAGCTTTAAAGACACTCTTAAAGTGTCTCTGAAATGCTTCGATATAGACAATGCGTGCTGGGAATCCCCAGCTCGCCAAATGTGGCGCTGTAACAACAAAAGAGGAACCGAATAGCTGAGAATCATCGTATTGTTGAGTCACGAGAAACGATCAGCGCGAAAGACAGAGCACACAACACGCACATGTCTAACCTTGATCATGTATGTCCCACCTGTGGTCGGGGATTCTGTTCTAGGATTGGACTCTACAGTCACCTCCGCACACACCAGAGAGGTGCAACAGTACACTATGAGATTGTTGTCACCATCGCTTGCGATGGACGGCTATTAAGTGTGGACATGCCAGACAGTGTCGTCTTCGTGGTAAAGAGAGAGAAGATATAGTAATCAACTTCTCATGGGTACTGTGAGCAAATGGAATTTAGGATGGCTGCTGCAGCGGAGGACAGAGCATGCATGGGAATGCCCAATGTGCCATGGCGTCGATCGCATAACATAACATAACATAACATAACTCTCTTTAATATCAAGCTGTTGCAGAACAGATGTATTTATGCTTTTCTCGAAAGGGGGAATAACTTCCCGGCTGACGTTATAGATATTTCATTTTCTATTGCCCTACAGTTTTCTGATCCATACAGAAAGGAAAGTATGCAGCTCTCATAGATCATGTGTTCTTAATTTAGTTTTTGTGTTCTACTGGGAAGGTTTACAGCTGTTGTTCAGATTGTCAAAAAAGAATTCTCACTTATCATGATCAGTGTGAAAAATCATACACTCAATTGACGTAAAGACGCAAGTACTATCTGATTTGAACTAATTAAACTCACATAAGACAGGGCTGAAATAACTATTCAATAGATGTGTAATACGTCACGATCGTATAGGGTTGTACTGTGTTGTTTACACATAATGTATCATGTGTAACTGTTAAACCCAATGCCTTATGGAGAGGGGCTCAGGAGAGAAAAAGGCTAGGGGGTAAACCTAATATAAAATCTCCACTGCCTTAGGGGTCAGCACGGTAATGCAGAGGGCTAGAGGAGTAAACCTTTACCAAAATCCGGAGGAGGGACCATAAGGCAGTTGATGGTTAGGTATATATTCCATTCCATCTTCTGGCATCTCCTGCAAACCCAAACTGCTTGATTCCAAACGTATGAACTTTGTCTTTCCTTTGGATGAAATAGTAGAGTAGAGAGGGGGTTTGTGCAAAATGAGCACGACACATTCTCCATATCAGCTGCCCAGGCTAGGCACAAAGGGAGAGGACACTTCATCTTTGCTTTCGGCTAGGGCACAACACGGAAAGCAACAATTACCTAGAAACAAGAAAAATGAACCTTTTAGATTTTGCACATGAAACGTAAGAACCATGTGTCCCGGACTTAACAACATAGACCCGTAAAAAAAAAGACGTAATCAAGAAAAGAAAATCAGCTGTCATAAACGGAGAACTCAAGAGACTGCAAGTGGATATAACTGCACAAGAGGAAACCAGGCTCCAAGATTGTGGCACGGTGAGAGAAAAGAACTATGCATTCTTCTGGCAGGGTCTAGGCACAAATCAACATAGAATAAATGGATTCGGCCTTGCTGTGCACAATGAACTTATTAAATCGATTCATATACTATTAGCTGTATTAGAGCGAATAATATCCCTTCGACTATGTGTAAAGATGGACCCTAAACACCATGTGTCTACCGCCCGTGTGTTGCTGGGGTCTGTAATGGGAGCAAAGAATAGTAACACTGCGACCTGCAATGCATGTCGTAAGAGGCAACTGAGGTAGGGACCTTTACGGAAACTACCACAGTAAATAAAAAGCGTCGCAGAAATCGGATCTACTGGCCTACTTGTATGCGCATAACTGGCACAATGTACAATCGCTCCTATGCTCAGATTACATACAAATCACAAAGAGTGGTTAACAAGTGGTTGATATGGAGCGTTCGAAGAAGATATGTATCCACCACATGACGCACCAACACTAGCAGCGTCTGTAGAAGATAAGGATACATTTTATGACTCATTACAGAATGTCGTTAACTCATTTCCAATGGATGAACAACTGTATATAATGGGTGACCTGAATGCACGCATAGGATCTGATCTTCAACCAGTGGCGGCTCGTTATTAAGGGCCAGCGGCTAAGCCCCACCAAAATAATGTGTAACGTGTATTTATTAGTTAATAAATTGAAATATAACCTAACCCAAAACCATGATTTTCCCGAAAATTTGAGTCTGACCCACCAACAAAAAGATCACGAACCGCCACTGTCTTCAGCCATGGCGTGTATTATCATGGCATTAGAAATATCAACGATAATGATCAGAGACTGCTTGAATTCTGCTTCCATACATGTGTGTAACTAATGCGGTTGTCGAGGTGCCACCCAAGATCAGGTCACTAGAATCAACTTGATTTTTGTACTCACACGCAGACAACACCTCAACGCATGCAAATCCATACGTACTTTCCACATCAAAGACTGTGATACAGATCATGCAATAGTTATCAGCAAAGTCAAAGCACTACCGAGGAAAACTCATACAACAAGAAGACCACCCAAACCCAAAATCACTAGAATGGGGATGACAGAGAATAGGGAGACTTTCAGAAAGACGTTTACTGCTCTGTGTAAGAATGAAATGGGATAATCTAGCATAAAACGAAAAGTGGAACATTCTAAAATCTAACATGTTCTCCAAAGACATTCTCCAAAAAAGACTTAAGTCGAACAAAATGAAACAACACTCAGCCCCCTAATTGAGAAAAGAAAAGAGCCCTAATAAATTTCAAAAAGAACCCCTCGCAAAGTTGAAAGGGACGTCTTCAGCACACAAAATCAGTAGTGCAACGCAAGTCAAGGAGATGTGCAAATGAATACTGATCAAGTCTATGTTCTGTAATACAACATGCTGCAGGTATGGGCAACACCAAGGCAATGTACGAAAATATCAGAGTAGCTCTGAGACCAACATAACAAAAATTTCCCCACTAAGTTCAGAAACAGGTGAGCCAATAACAGAGATGATCAAACAGCTCGAAAGATGGGTAGAGGATCACTATTCTAATCTTTACTTTGTAAAAGAACCAGCAAACCATGCACTAGATCAGATCATACCAAAACATCATGATCTAACCGAGCTGGATGCCGAACCCACAGAGTTGGAACTTTCCGTAGCAATCTACAAACTTTCAAATGGCAAGGCGTCAGGACTGGACAACATTCCTGCAGAAATCCTCAAATATTATAGGGATGTCCTCCTGCCCCACCTCTACAATCTCCTTATTCAGTGCTGGAGAGAGGGCGAAATTCCTCAGAACATGAGGGATGCAAAGAAGGGGACACTATATAAACAAAGGGACAAGGGGACTGTAAGAGCTACAGAGGCATCTCCCTTTTAAGTGTCACAGGCAATGTCTTTGCACTAGTCCTTTCAAAATGACTACAGAAACTGGTAGAACTTGTTCTCCTAGAGTCACAATGTGTTCTCAGAGCAGGACGGTCAACAAGCGACATGATATTTACCCTTCGGCAACTACAAGAGAAGTGCAGAGAGCAGAGTAAGCCATTATTTACTGCTTTCGTGGATCTGACAAAGGCATTTGGCACAATCAGCAAACCAGGTCTTTATAAAATATTGAAGCATACCGGCTGTCTCCCAAAGTTTATAAAATTGATTGTGTCCTTACATGAGGGCATGAAAACCAGCATGGCAGCACATCTCATAGTTCCGAGACTAAGAGTAGAGTCAAGCAGGGATATGTCCTTTCCCCCACTCACTTTGGCATCTTCTTCGCCGTTCTTTTATACCATGGATTCGGGGACGCTGCTGTTTTATCCGCACAAAATCTAATGGTTCACTTAACTTGGC
>JADZMA010001196.1:0-23838 GCA_020796225.1 Arion vulgaris
CGGTTTTTAAAAAAGAAGCGGACAACCATCAACAGCATGATTTTTGGGGAAAGGAAGATGGATGGGGATATTCTTGGTCTCTTAAACTGTCTTTTGGGATGGGGACACAAAAATCGATGTTAATGTAAAAGGTTTTTTGGGGTTTCCCGTTTAGGTAGCTGGTCCTAAAAGGCGGTAATTTTAATCAGACCAGGGAACCATCGTATGCATATTTGATTCTGTTGGGGACTGAGCACCTTGGGTCTCCCGGGGGCATAGTCAGTTTAGTAAAAAAAATTCATAACTGGTAAAAAATAAAATAACAAAAATATCCAAAAATTTTTCCCTTGGGGAAACCCAAATATTTGTAGAATAATACAGTTAAATTTTTTTTCCGGAGAAAAATTTCCATGTTTAATGTGGGCAGGTTCAATTCATATTGCCCCCCTCGAGGGCTGAAAAGGTTTTTTGGCGTTCTTAAAAAAGAACCTACAGTATGGTTTGGGATAAAGGCTGTTTTTTATCAACAAATTCTCAGGAACTCTTTTTTTGGTTTTCAGAATTCTCAAAAAAGAATGAGAAAGATGGGAAAACATAAAAATATATATATATTTCTCTTGTAATTATCGTTATGAACCCCCTTAATAATTTCCCCCATTCCTCCCCCCTCAAAAACTCCCTCAATCTTTTTTTGAATTAAGCCCAATATTTCTTCCCTCTCTCAGCAAAGCGTTTCAGTTTCTCGGTTCCTCTTTCTTAACGCCACCCATTAATCCTGCGATATTCTTTGATCATTTCTTCTAAAGGTGTGTCCCACATCTCTATTTCCCCCCTCTTTCTTATTTTATTTGGGGTTGAACCCCCCTCACAGAGGCACCCCAAAATCATAGCTGAACACCCTGGAAACAGGAAATGCCATTCAGGTAAAACCCGAAGGAAGATCTGATATTTTTTTTGAAAAATTGTGGGTTCAGGACTGGGCATGGTAAACAGTGTTGATTTTTTTCCCTTATGTTCAGCGGGTTTTCCATTCATAAAGAACAACAGTTAAATGGTTTGGACACCTGACAAAAAATGCCCTGGTTGACTCCACAGAAGAACAGAAAAAGTATAATGATTTTAAAGGGGGCCCAAAAATGGGCGGGCCCTCAAAAACAACCTTACGAAAATGAAAATTTAACACAAAAATGCAAAAAAAACACAAAGATCCCAGTTTACCCCAACCTTCAAAATAAATGGGGAAGGGGGTTTATTGCTTTTTAAATGGGATGGATTTTTTTTATAAAAATCCCCCCCAAAAGGAATTTTTCAAACTTCCCTTGGGTTTAACCAAAACCCTTGGGGTTTTGATCCCCCCTCTAAAAACTAACTCCACAATTTTTTTATACATTTTTTTAATATTCCCCTGTGAGAGGACAGTCCTGGGGGAAACCGAACCCCAAACCAAAAATAGATAAAGGGGTTCCCCTGTAAGCAACCATCAATGGCCTGGGAACCAACAGCAGGGGGGCTCGGATCCCCCCCGTGACAGCTTGTTTGGGGCCAAACCTCATCTTTCCCGGCTGAAAAAAAAATTGGGCCCCTGAACCGCATTACCCCTTATTGATTGATTGATTTAAGGACCATCATCATTGCCGGTTATTTTTTGTGTCCTCTTTTTTTAAAAGGAAGTCTCAAAGCAGTCCCCAAAAACTGTAGGACCACAAAAGGGTTAGTAAATTAGAAAAAATGGGTTGCCCCGTGGTTCGGGGGGAAATTTGGGGGGTAAAATAGACCCAAAGTTACCTGCACGCATATCGTAGGCGACTAGAGGTTCAGCTGAAATCGGATGCATGTCCTAAGCGTGTAAAAGTCAATGCGTTTAGGGGCCTACAAACCAATATCAACGTATACACGTTCTTGGCAAAGATCAAACATATCACAAGAGTGATTAAAATTGCAAAATGAAGAACGTAAGCAAGAAGAAAGAAGATATATTCTTTCATTTTGTCCTAGATTTAGACTCGGTCTGGTCCTTGAATTTCGGGAGTGACTTTACCACTATTTTATCTGTTTTAAAAGTTATTTTATTGAAATGTATTAATATTTCTTACATGAGGACCCTTGAAGCTTTCATGAGTTTAGTGCTACTATAGATGACTGACCCTCTGTTAATAATGACTTTCTGTTTGATATTTTTAGATCCAGTAGACAAAAGCGATTCTGTCAATAGGATGTTATGAGTACTGAGCAGTTACATCTATGGCAAAAAAGTGCGGGTTCTGAATAGCCTCATCATTTCATGTGCACTTTTGATACAATTTGATACAATAATTATATTACTGTCTAATTAGTCTGGATGATACACATGCGACCAATATGTTATAATGCTCGTCTTCTCTGTATAGTCTCATCTTTGATTTAGTCGTCAGATCATTATCATTGCACATCATACCAATAGTCTGCACATCATCTGCCTCTGTATGTCTCTAGTTACGTCAGATCATTTCATTACATCAACCAAATTGTCTGCAATGCTCACATCTCATTCTCCTTGCAAGTATACATCATGTGGCAGCATATGAACCATGCAATGTATACAATTCCCTAAAGGACAGGAGTATATATGATTCAAGTAATAGTGGTAGAATCATCATACACTACAGACTGCAAAATTCAGTCAATGTGGTGTAGCTGAAAGGCAGACTATCATTGGACACAAGAATAAGTAAAACAGGCGGGTGATTAGTGCCACTCTTAAGGGACATCGCCTTCATGGACTATGGATCAACATACAGTGATGAATCACAAATCGTAAAACCACTAAACAATGCCAACACTATTTGCACAACACTGCAAGTTGTGCATTAATAACTATCAAGACTGTATAATGTACCTATAAAATCTCATTTCAACAACTTATATCTTTCTTTCGTTAGCAAACTCATATATTTCTCTCTCTCTCTCTCTCTCGATCTAGCCTAAGACTGATTTCAATTAATCTCGTATGTTTTTAGGGACACAGCTCTCATTAGTTTGTACTTTTATTAAGTTCATTCCCATAAACTTATTACGGCCCAGAGAACTTCTGTCTCTTTATATATGATGATATATCTTAAAATATATCCCATCTGGAACCTGTCAATCACAGTAGGCAAAGATTTTTCATGTGTGCATAATGAAATTCTACGTGAAACTTGCAGCGACTGCATAACCCTGCAACCATTAATCCTCAGCTCACATCCACCTGTCCTCACTGCCTAAGCGCTACGAGACAGTATGAAGATTTTAATACTTTATTGAACATTAATAATAGGGACCTATAAGAGGAATTGAACAGTCGAAACACCTGCTATTAGTATTAATAAATCAGAGACTCAAATGGATTTTTGGTCAGATAACGAATATGACAGTTAGAAGCGTCAACCTGAAAATGGAAGTCAAAGGAAAGGCAGACCAAGAAAAGATGGGTTGATGGATTACAGAATCTTAAAACTCCACAATACCACACCATAAAAGCCCCGGCGTGCATTATCTCGGAAACCGATCATCAGTTAAACCTCTCCTTTAACAGCAAAAAAGCAGAAAGGACAAAAAAAAAGAAAGAAATATATTAAGTATTGTTTTACTCCCCAACAGACATTGCATGTGTTCTTCTATTTCAGGTTGCAGATTTAGATTTTCCGACCAGATGGCTTTATTGGAAATTTTTTCTTCCTTCAGCTGGGTTAAATGTTTTTGTTGTCTTACAGGTGAGTTTTATTATAGCTATCCAGTGATGACTGGTTCCCGCTTTCAATGGAACACAGCGGGTCCGTTCATTTTGTTGCCGGGGTTTCTCAAGGAGCCCAAAGAATGTAACCCCACGGGGGAAAACTACCACTGCGGTTTCTTTAAAAGGGGCGGGGGCTTGGGAAAGTAGGAACCTAGGAAGAACTGGCTACCTGGTAAATAAAAAGCGACTCAAAATCAGATGTACAGGTCGATTTTTAGCGCTAAGGCTCAATGTACAAACAGGTGTGTGATATGGGCGTTCGAAAAATAAGAAATTATGTTAGTAATGCAATCGCTGAGAGCCGCGGTTGCGTAGTTGTTAATTAAGTCGCCCGAGAGGCTGGTGGTCGGGTCGGCTCGCAATGCGCGGGGAATTTTCCGCCCTTTGGGAAGGTTCTCAGGTCGACCCAGCCTCAACTGGTACCAGACATGATCTGAGAAAGTAAAGCGGCGTGTCTGACCCATCACCCATCGTTGCGGCACTAAAATCCCCAACCCTAACCTTATTGCCAAATACCACAAGGTATGAAAGGTTCCCTTTTCTTCTCTTTTTTAATGAAATTTAGCGTCGTGGGTTATATGGTGTATTAACCGACGTTCTGAGTTCGAATCCATCGGACAGTTTGGTGAAATTGTTCGGTGATTTTACAACAAAAATGCGATGGCACCACCGTTCAGAACAATGCAACTACTGAATGTAATAATGTCTAGAAAAATCACAACAGCGTTTAAAGGGGGGGTTTATTTGAAAAGTCCTGTAAAGGATATCAATTAACTTTTAATGCAATCGTCACATGCGCCTATCTCCAAAACCATCAGTTAAATGACCTCATATATATAAACATTGGGCAGAAATGTCTTGGGTAGGAATGCCTGTCCCTTCATATTTCTAGTCCACAGTGTTGCAGGGGTGTAGCATCTCTAAGCAAGTGGTAGTGAACTCATCACAACCAGCGTACCTGGTTCAAACTCTGCTGCCGCAAGTTTGGAAGCAAATTATTTCCTTGATTTTTACAAACAATAAAAATAGACCTCTCGTTCAAAGCAATCTCAAACTAGAACGTATAAGTAATGCCTAGAAAATCAAAATTTGTTTACTATTGTTGATAGCTAAGTCCTTTAAAGGATATACCACGATTTATTTTCAGTGTCGGTGGGGGCATTTTATCTTAAGTGGTAGGGGCTCGATCAAAACTCAAGAGTACCTGGTTCAAACTCAATGTCCTGCAGCTTGAAGCAATTTGTCAGTGTGAATTTTTCTGACAGTAAAAATAGACCTTACGTTAAAGCAATGTTAAACTACTGAGCGTATAAGTATGGTTTTCGAAAAAATTTCGACTCTTTTTCTTGGTTGATGGGAAATTCCGTCTTCTTGACGGGTCCATATCGATCACTTGTACCACTTTTGTGATTTGTATGTGATTCAAGCCTAAGGTGATTATCGCTGTGCCAGTTTGAGCCTACAAGTAGCCACCACATCCCATTTCTTTTTTCTAGGTAGCTTCTTTAGGCCCTATCCGTCTTTGATGCCCTTTCAGGGGCAGTTATTTTCTGCAGACCCGCAGCACCATGCCCGGGTTGGGTTTAAGTTCCTCATCTGCAAAACCTAGTGTGCAGGGGGGGAAATGTCAATTCCTTTCCTCATGTGCAAAAAATTTAAGTTTATCTTGAACCCAACCTCTAGAGTCTGAGCCGATAGACAACGCTTACCATTTGTAATCCTCCCACTGTTAGGTTCTTATAAAAACGCTTACCATTTTGCTAATCCATCCCACTGTTCGGTTCTTATGAATAACAGCTTTACCATTTCTAATCCATCCACTTTACGGGATTCTTCTTTCTTTCAACTCCCAACGGAGCAGGTCTTCAACAAACTTCTTTGGGCCTTCTCTCTCCTGATCCTTCCCAAATTTTTTCCATGTTTTACCTATCCTTTTTAAAAGCCTCCAGCTCTCTTCTTCCCCGATTTTCTGCGGCCCAGGCCTTCTCTGCTTTCCGTCTCTTCATCTATCCATCCCCATCGTCTCTTCCTTCTCTTCTCCACTGGTATCCGCTTAGTTCTTTCTCTGAGTTCCTCGTTTGTAATCTTATCATACCATCTCGGTCCCTCTTACGGGGTTACCTTTACCATAAATTTTTTTCCATGGAAAAGGTCAGTAGGTTTGGAGAATAAAATCAAGTTCTTGAGGAATCATCCTACCTCTGGAGTACTGCGAGACTATGGGCTGGGGAAGGAGTTTGGATGGTACTATTGACTTTGCTCAGCGACTCAAAGACATCAATTTGGATCTGACAGAGTTTTGTGTCTTGAATGGGATTGTCCTGATGTATCCTGGTGAGTGATTTGATGTATTAGTGATGGAATTGATGTATTAGTGAGGGTATTGATGATTGTGGTGAGTAAGTGATGTATCTTGGTGAGTGATGTGTCCTAATGGGTGAATTGATGTATTAATGAGTGAATTGATGTATTAGTGAGTAAATTGATGTATCGGGTAAGTGACCGATATCATAGTGAATATATTTCTAGTGTACTTGTCTTTAGAGAACTTGTGGTTGTTGAAATTTTTCTGTACATTCTCATTGTTCTATTCATTTTACATTTTCATTGTTCTATTCTTTTACATTTTATTTGTTCTTTATTCTTCTTTACATTTTTTCATTGTTCTATTCTCTTTATATCCTCGTTGTTCTATTCATCTTTCATTCTTGTTGTTCTATTCATCTTTACATTCTATTGTTCTATCTATTTTCACATTATCATTGATCTATCTTTATATTCTTATTCTTAATTGATGTCCAAATTTATTTTCTCCTCCTCAGATCCCACGGCATTCAGGATAAAAAAAAAAAATAGCGATGTACAATCAAGATTTTAGACAGCCTCCGGCGCCACATTTTGAACGAATACCCTTCGAAGCTAAGAGGGTTTGGAAAATTTTTCGGCTGCCAGCATTGAGGCGATTAGTGCAAGGCAATGGAGAATTTTATCTTTGGCGTTTGATGGGTCTATTCAACTGAATGAGTTAGTGTTTGGGGATGATGAACTGACATCTGAGATATTCTTGTGGAGATGATGGTTATCATTTGTTGATGATGCTGGTGTGTTGCTGGGGCTTGCAAGGGGAGCAAAGAATAGTAATACTGTGATCTACAAGGCATGTCGTAAGAGGGACGAGGTAAGGGCCTAGGAAGCTACTCTAGTAAATATGTTGCAGAAATCAGATGTGCTGACTCACTTGAGGCGCATAACTGTACAAATGTACAATCAGTTCACCTGTCAACAAATAGTTAGCCTGTCAACAAATGGGTTCATCTGTCAACAAATGGGTTCACCTGTCAACAAATGGGTTCACCTGTCACAAATGAGTTCACCTGTCAACAAATGGGTTCGCCTGTCAACAAATGTTACATACACTGTCAACAAATGGGTTCATCTGTCAACAGTAATAATAAAGCTGTCCATCGATACGATGATGACAACAGTCTCAGACATATGCTGTCACTCTCTGGTGTGTGCTGGAGGTGACTCTGAGAGTCCAATCTTAGAAACAGTCCCTACCACAGGTAGGACATATAATCAAGATTAGACATGTGGGTGTTGTGTGTTCCGTCTTTTCGCGAAGCTCGTTTACTATGTGCCTCAATGGCACGACGATTCTCAGCTATGCAGGTTCCTCTTGTGTTGTTACAGTGCCACATTTGGCGATCTTCGAGAATTCCCACATGTGGTATCTATATCAGCTTCAGAGACACTTAAAGAGTGTCTTTAAGTACGTTTGTCCACCAAGAACATCTCTCCCTTCAAGCTCACCATCATCAACTGTTATGGGAATGTGTTTATCAGGCATTTGAGTGACGTGACTGTCCCATCTCACTTGGGCCTTCTGCAACAGTGTGTTAGGCGCTTGGATACTTGCTCTTGTGAGAACTTTGATATCTGGAATTTTATCCATAGTTTATGTTAGTATTCTCTAGACAGCTTGTGGGGCGTGGTTTAGTTTTCTTTCGTGTCTACTATATCTGTCCATGTCCGCCTTTTTTTACAGCATCATCTACAACATTAGAGTTCACTTGTCAACGGTATGGACATCTGTCAAACAGTCGGGTTCACTTGGGAACATCAAGGTTCACATGTCCCGATGGTTCAATGCCAACAGTAGCCCCACCTGTCAAAGTGGGTTCACTTGGAAAGAAGGGCTCACCGTCAACAGTCGAGTTTACCTTCAACAAAAAGGGGTTTTCCTGACAACAAGTAGGGTTTATTTTAAAAGAAAAACCCACCCGGGTACAAAAGTTTTCACCTGATAAAGATGGGCTCACCCGACAAAAATAGACTACCTTATAACGAAAAGGGCTCACAACTATAAAATTTCAGTTTGGAATATCTTCATTGCACCCGTGTCCATAGGTCTACTATCACTGTCCATTCTGCGCATCAGCACGTCTCAACAGTGATTCACCGTATCAGTGTAATTTTCATTGATGAGTTCCACTCTATACATCCAGGGTTCGTATGTCAACAGCTGGTTTTCTTGCCAACAATGCGTCACCTGTCAACATAGGGTTCCGGCAACAGAGCTCACCTGCACAGTCGAGATTCACTGGCTCGACCTGATAACAGATAGGACTCTGACATACAAATAGACTCACCTTATGAGGGTCTCTTAACTAGTTTCACTGATACAGACTACCTGACAACAAGCTCACTTCTATAGAGGTCTCACCTGGTTTCACCTGATAACAGATAGACTCACCTGACAACAAATAGACTCACCTTATAACGAGAGGTCTCTAACTTGAAGTTCTCTGATAGAAGTCACTGTCAACAATGACTACCTTATAACGAAGGTCTCCTTTATAACACTGTCTAAACTCTTTGATTGGGTCAGTGAACAATAAACAGATTCACCTGGCAACAATTGTGGTCACATATGAAGAAAAATATTATAAAGTCAACTATAAGTTTGATTAAAGACAAAACTTTGCTAGTTTCCTTGGACAACTTTGTTTTTGGCTTGTCAGCCAACTTTGTCAAATGTATTAGTCTGTATACATCTTATAATAAACATGTGCAATTATTATACATTGATTATTTTTCTTCTTCTTTGTGTTTGCTGTCATATCTTCTTTCTTCTTTGCTGTTGTTCTTTGACCTAAATTTAATCACTCTTGTGATATGTTTGATCTTTGCCAAGAACGTGTATACGTTGCACATTGGTTTGGTAGGCCCTAAACAAATAGACTTCTACATGCTTTAGGACACATGCATCGATTTCATCCAAACCTCCTTACTCGTCTCTTATGTCATTGTGGCAGTAACAGTGGTTTTTTTTCCCCCAAGTGGGCCTATAACCACTGGCGAAGTGGAACTGTTTGGGGGCCCTATCATGCTACGATATCGAGGAGCTGCAAGGGCAAAATTTTTAAACCTTTAGTGTCTTCCGAACAAAAGTTTCAGGGTTGTGGATCCCCTCTGACGACAGTGTCTTTCCGAACAGAGGTTTCAGGGTTGTAAATCCCACTCGCTGACCGACGAGAGAATTTTCCCGAACATATGAGTTTCAGGGTTGTAACCCCACTCGGGACCAGACGAGAGTGTCTTTCGAACAGGGGAGTTTCAGGTTGTGAATCCCACTCGTGACCAGCTGAGAAGACTTTCCAAACATATGAGTTTCGGGGTTGTGAACCCCACTCCTGACCAGACTAAAGAGATTTTCCCAAACAAATGAGTTTCAGAGTTGTGAATCTAGTCGTGACCAGACTGAGAGAGACTGTCTGAACAAATGAGTTTCAGGTTGTGAATCTTGGTGGCAGCCAGACTGAGAGATTTTTTTCCGAAAAAAGGGTTTCAGGTTGTGAATCTTATCACTGACCAGACTGAGAAGATATTGTCGATATTGGTGCAGACCAAAAGAACGACTACCAAATATAAAAATATTGATTAATCAGCATCAGTCTTCTACAACAAAACATCGGAAGAACGAGGAAGACCAGGAAAAAAATGGTTAGATGGCGTAGCAGAACCCTGTGAAAGAGCAAAGATAACAATCACACAAGCCACCAGAACAGCGCAAGACAAAAGAAGAAAACCACGACACTGGGCAACAACCCGGTGGCAGTGTGACGACAAAGAAGAAAGAATCAGTTGGAACTGCGTGTTGGGTCGCTTTGAATTTGTTGAGTGGTGAACACTTTAAATTCTAAAGGTATGATGATAGTTTTTTAGACCGCTTTTTTATAATTGCACTACTTTTCAGCGCAGTCCGTGACGGTAAAAAAATTTTACACAAGTCAGCCATTGTGTTTTCGATCAATCGATGAAACAGCGGTAACATTGCTACATATGAAATATGTGTCATTCATATAGTAAAACCGATTGTTCTACGTGTAACTAACATATTCTACAGATCTGGAAAATTCTATGATTATATGTTAAGAAGTTATTTGAACGAAATTTTTCGATGGTCACTACCATTATTTTGGAACCTTGAAAATTTCGTTGTGTTTACCATAAAATCGATTTCGGAACTGTTATACTTCTCTTTACTCTTAAATTTTCATTACGAAACATTTTCTCTTTCTAAGGCAACTTTACGTTTGCACGCGTCAATAACCTAAGACACCATTTATCTGTCTACAAGCCGGTTTGCTTTGACGTCCATAACCGCTGCAGTTTGCGATCTTCTCGTAATTCTTTTCGTCATTTTACTTGTGTCAACGATATCCAGAAATGCTAAATACAAATTTTTAATTTTCTTTTTATATTTCAAACATTATTTGCCCTTCAGGTTGACTTTTGTATCGGTATCACGGAAATTAAATACCCCACCTAGATCTGCTGTCCAAGTGAACATTCGTCACGATAGACAACCCCAAATAAGATTGGACGATCTTTATCATACCTATTCAGTTCTTGAAAGTCTCATATTATTGTTGTGATTTCAGAATTAAAATAACTAGTGAATCATTTCAGTACTCTGTTAGTTGTCTTTCTTAATTATAGGCATTTCATGTTTTGTTGTCATTTAAAATTCATCTTTAGCTGCAAATGAAGCTGACAAAATATAGTCTAGTAGCAATTTCAAATGTAACTATTGCAAGATCATCTACTTTTTTCTTTTTTATGAAACTTCTTCTTGACTTTCAATTTGTTAGTGGTTGAACTAAATGTGATAATTAGTGATGAAATACTGCATCATGTCTTCTATATGAACATACATTGAACAAGCACATTTTATGTCATTGAAAGTTTTGTGTAGGACCTGAGCTTTAGTAATTGATTATCAAAGGTACAGTAAACACAATGATACAGCAAATCAGATCTTTTATAAATCCTTTTCTATATAGTTAATAATAAAATGATTTCCCGTTGTTCTTATTATCAAAAACTTTCTTGATTTTTAAAAATGTATTGACTACTAGATCAGCAATTTCATTGAATAATATCCTTTCTAATTTCCCCCTGCATTGACCTTAGTCTTGCAATGATAGTCAACCAAACACTTTCTGAGTAAATTTTTCACCAACCTCTATCTCAGTTTTAAAAAAAGTAATAAAAAATATTTAATGTTATTGCAAGGTTGAAATTTATGGGAGATCATAATGAATATTATTTATTGAGCTGTTGATCTAGTGCTCATTATATGTTCCAACAACCAAAAAAATTTAAAATAATAAAAGCATATTGGTAATTATTCACTCTAGATCAGATGTTAATTTTGTATTCATATATTTCTTGATTATCTGCAATATTTGTGCTGTTCTGTGACTCTTTAATAGTGTGAGTTATATATTTCTATGTACAACATTCACCACAAACATGCTGGATACTTATTTGGTAAATCATTTATATATGTTAGTAATATAAATCACATTTAATTCAACCACTAACAGAATGAAAGTCACAGAAAGTTTACATAAAAAAAAAAAATGTAGATGATCTTGCAATAGTTACATTTGAAATTGTATAGACTATATTTTGTCCAAAACTTATTTCACTAAGCAATAGTGAATTTAAATTTTTAACTTTAAACATGAAATCCCATAATTAAGAAAGAAACTAACAATACTAAATGATTCACTAGTTATTTTAATTCCCGAAATACAGTCAAAAATTGAGACTTTCAGTAATCTGAATAGTTGCAATAAAGATCGCCAATCATTATTCCGTCTATCGCTGACGAATGGTTCCTTGGACAGCTAGATCTAGTGTGGATATTTAATACCGTTGATATCGATACAAGTCGCTGAAAGGCATAAATAATGTTTGAAATATAAAAGAAAATTAAAAATTTGTATTTAGCATTGCTGAATATCGTTGACACAAGTAAAATGACGAAAGAATTCAGAGAAGATGCAAACTCAGCGTTGTTATGGGACGTAAAAACAAACCGGCCTGAGCACAGATAATGGTTTAAATTTGTGTGACCCGTCAAACGTAAGTGCCCAAAAGAAAAAATTTTCTTAAAAATTTTGAGTAAAGAGTTAATAATCAGTTTCACCTAAATACGATGTTTGGTGACAAGCGAAATTCTCAAGTTCCAAATAATGTTTGTGACCATCAAAAATTTTTTCAAAATACTTCTACTTAACATATAATCATAGAATTTTTCGATCTGTAGAAATATTACAGTTACCGTAGAACAATCGGTTTTACTATATGAGAGACAACATAGGCATTGTTATCGCTGTTTCATCATTCGATCGAAACACAATGGGTGATTGTGTTCCGTCGCGACTGGGTTTTAAAAATAGTGCAAATTTCTAAAAGAGCGGGGTTTGGGTTTGCCGTGATAAAACCCCCAACCCCACGACCAATGAAGTTGTAGTAGTCATAAATGACAACAATTTATTTCTTTTTGACATTCTTTAAACATTGCTGTCCCCTTTTTTGGGTTTTCGTTTTCAGAAAGGCGTTGTCGGGGTTCTCTGATATTTACAGTGGAACTCCCAATATTTATTAATCGTTCCCGAGGGATGATGAATATCGAAAAAACAATATCGAACATTTTTACATGAATTAACTTAAAATGGATTAATTCGTTCCAGTCTCGAATTTGCATTCTATTCTATAACAGTGGCTCAGCTGGGTTAGTGACTCGGGCTTTCCCGACGTTCTGAGTTCGAATCACGCTGCGGGCAGTTGCTTCAAATTGTTTCCCTTGATTTTAACAAAGGACGATGGCGCCACCCGTTCAAAAACAATGGCAAACTACTGAACTGTAAGTGGTGCCTAGAAAATCAACGCTTGTTTACTGTGGTTGATGCTACGTCCTGGATATGCCACGATTTTCATTTTCATTCTATAACAAAATAAATTTTCACTTGAGAATCAATCTCCGAAATCATTTCAAACACTGTACATTCTAACACTATACCAGCGTATTCCCTAAAAATACATGCATATATGCACTGTGGCCCTACATAAATACATGTATACTAAACACAAATAAATTTGCAGCTCAGCGAATGTTATGGCCTACCCTTTTTATTCTAGTAATTTGATAAGTGACTCGTTTTTTCCCAATTATAATTTTAAACACTTGTCACCTTTGTTTCAGTTACCCAAACTAATAACAATTTTTCCATTCCTCAGATTGGCGATCTATTAGAACAAAAATTTTACACCTTGTCGACCCAGCTGATTTAATAGCATCCTTTTTTATTATCTAGCAATGGTAGTTCTCGGCATTCAATTCCTTTACTAAACCCACACGTTCCAGCTTCAAACTAGCAATAATTTTTAAATAAAGGTACTTTTTCTTTTCTTTTTTACCACCATTATCGTCACTACACTTCTTACGTCCTGATACTAATTTTGTATAAAAAATTTTAAAAAAACTCAGATTAAAATAAAGTTTTACGTGCACTTTCAAAAAAGTTGCTAAACAACCGACACAAAATGGCGATCAGCTGCTTTCTGCCGGCCCGGAGTGAGGACGAAATTGACTTTCGGAGCATATCGAAAAATTTGACGAAAAACAAGGGGAAAATCGAAAAAGACGAATATTGGCGGGGACGAATATTGGGTTCCACTGTATAAACAATGCTGTAAGAAAAGTAAGAGCTTTTAATCAAGAACCCGCAGAGGAACACGAAGTAACAATATGATCAACAAATGAAAATGGTACATTTTCCCAAAAAAAAAATAGACAAACACGGGGCTCGAAACCCCTACTAGCATGTGTTTGTGCAGACATTGTTGGAAAGAACCTACCTGATTGTTCTGTGTCTAGTTAAATAACGAGCGTTTGAGGAAGACACTCCCAGGAGTCATAGTTTATAGTTCATAAGTATGATTCCAACTTCACTGCAACAGGTCACCCCATAATTACTCCGTTCCTGTGCCAATGAAAATCACACGAAATGCTAACACCTGTGAAATGTTTCCTGTGTGAACTAATTCCAAGAATGAAACAGCCGTGTACCATACAATAAAACCTACACGCATAAAATGCATATGGCCGTCACTAATGTAGCAACACAAACTGTTCATCACTTGAATTGCAATTCTTGTCAAAGGGAACATCAATCATGACAAAATCCAGCTTTCTGCACTCGCAATATAACTGCATACGGCAGATCGGGGCTTGTTCGTCACAACCGCTGTCCGCCATTTTCTGAATACACACAACAAACGCACGGTTGACACGGCAAAAAGCATTCCATGTAACAGTCATAGCTCACAGCGTTGCTCAAAGCACTAACTCAGTAGCTCGGCAAACGAAACCGGAAAATACCCGACAAACATGGCGAAAATGCGCTAGAAAGTCGTGTTCAATCAAACAGTTCTGACTCTGAATGGCCTCCGCATTCCGCCATTGCTGGCAGGTTTTTCATCTTTTTGAAATGGCTCATTGGTTGTGTTCGTAAAAACGCTCGTATTGCTATGCTAGGCGATTGGTGTCGTAAGGACTAGGGTAAGTGGTTCGAGTCCGTGTTTGTCTATTAGTTTTTCGGGCTCTTCGGAACAGCCACAGGCGTACATACGTTAAGACAAGAAGGGCACATGCGACGTCTGTGATAAATGGCATTTAATAACACAATTTTTATGAGTCTTGTCTCCATTTCCGAGGGAACAAACTACTAACTAAGATTTTAATTAATTTTGCCTTCTGGACAAAATGTATGTGAACGCCCATGGCTACACTTTAGTATTTTGCCGCGCCCGTGTGTGCCGGGGCCCAAGGAAGCAAAGAATAGTACCACTGCGATGTACAGTGCATGTCGTAAGAGGTGATTAATGTAGGACTAGGGATGCTATCCTAGTAAATAAAAAGCATCGCAGAAATCGGATCTGCTGGCATACTTGTAGGCTCATAACTGGCACAACATACAATCGCTCTTAGGCTCAGATCAATACAAATCACACAGAGTGGTTGACAAGTGGTCGATATGGAGCTTTTGAAGAAGAAGAAGAAGAAGTAGAAGCATTTTGCCAGCTTGTTGGGAGCATGTAGATTTCTTATAATAATTTTTATAATAATTCCTCTCGTACCGTTATACATTACATAGAGCCTGAAGCTATTTCTCCATCCTCAAAAAAAAAAATAAAAATAAAAACCCCTGCCGCGCTATCCTGGGCAACTCGCTTAATCTCCTCCATGGAACTGAGACTGATATTTCTTGCATCTCTCAGCAAAGTTCGTTTCAGGGTCTCATTAGGTCGTCCTCTCTTTCTTGAGCCCTTTGTCTCCCACTTCAATGCCTGCTTTGATATTCGTTGATCATTTCTTCTCAAGGTGTATGCAACTATCTCATCTTCTCTTTTCTATAACAGTTTAAAGCCGAAAGTTGACTTCATTGCACCGGTTTTACCCATACGGCTCGTTCCCTCTCAGCAGATGGCACGCCACCTGCAGAAGTATTGCCAAGCACGAACTCCAGCAACAATCTAGGGTCTCTGAAAAACTGCACTCGTGAACAGAATGGCGGTCCGGACTCAGACCCGACCTTCGACTCACAAGCAAGTGTAACCACTTAACCACAGAGACCCTTTTTCTATAACAGTATTATCATCATGTACCAGTGCAGGCTGACGAAAGGCGATCATGGATCTCCACAAATCTCTTTTTGGTGTTTGCTATCAAGTCAGATATTGACGCTCTACCGTGCCATGAAGTCAGTCTCTCTCTGTCTTCCTCTGTCTCGTCTACCCTCATTTACCATTTTTTACAATATATTCTAAACTTCCTCCTCATCGCATGTCCATCAAATGATGACTGCCTCTTTCTTATATTGATGATAAGTTTTTCTCTGTGTCTTGATCTCATTCAGCACCTCAACATTAGTCATTTTGCAATCCATAGATTCTCATCATTCTTCTGTAAAACCACATCTATTTGGCCTCAAATTTCTCGATCTGTTTGTTTATTGTCCATGACTAGCATCCGAATATCGGTATTGGTTCTATGTAGCACTGAATAACTCACATCCGTATGTCAGTATTGGTTCTATGTAGCACTGTATAACTCTCTTTCTGATCTCAATTGACAATGACTTGTTGCATATAATGCTTCTCATTTATGGAACGCTGCTTTGGCCTGCTCTATTCTGCTCTTTATTACTGATTTTCATCTGCTATCTGTTGCCAGCTAATGCGCTGGTATCACCTACTCAGAGGCCACATGAAAAAATATGGTACAAAGCAAAGGAAGACCACAAAAGATGGGGGGACGGCATCAAAACAGCCTTACTAAAATGAATATTACCTTACAAGGTGCCTTTAAACAAGCACACACAGAATCACTACCCCGCCCCCAACACTTTCATAAAGCAGTAAGTGGTGGCAGAGAAGAAGAACAAGATCTGCACCTGATGTTAAGACTCCAGGTATTTCAATTTCTCTTGCTTAGCCAGATCCCATTTACTATGATGCTGCATTCATGACGTGCGGTATATATTTTCTCAGTATGATTCAAGTCTTCGAAATGCCCCCCTAAATTTAAAAATAAAAATAACCTTCATTTTGATTTCGCTGCTATGCCGCTTCCTTCATCCCTGATGCGCCGCCTCTCGTATCATAACACGGCACGGCCTGTTGCATTTTGTCAGGGTCTCCTTGTTTGATATGATCATAACTTCTGTCTTCTTAATATTCAAACTCCATATTCAACATGGCTATAAAAAAAAGTTGGAATCCAATAGACTAAACAAACCTGGGCACAAACAAATCATGATGATCGCGAATCATCCAACCGAAAGGCAGGTATTTAGCACGGCCTTCTCTATAAGACTTCTTAAAGAGAAGGCCGTGATTCATCGCTGCACGGCGCCGCACAAAGTAATTAATATATTCAGGAGAAACGAAGGAAAGGATTCGGTTGCTTCGAAACGGAAAAAGAGAGAAGAACTTGGAACTTTTTAAGAAGTCAACTATCTTCTATCTGCCCGTCTGCCCAGCGTGCTCGTAGCGCGTTGGACTAAGGTGACTACCCCTCTGTGGGGCGGGTTCAATTCCGAGGGATGGAAAAACCACAGATTCCCCAGATTTACGGTGTTCTGGCACCAGGCAGAAAAAGCTGAAAAGCTCAAGTGCTTCTGGATCGGGAGAAAAAAAAAATCTTACGTATCTAAATTTCTAGTACATCTGAAGGAGAAGGTGCGTATGTTCTACTGTGGGAACACTGTGGAAGGAAATAGCTTTTACCAAATCAGTCAGAAACGCCGTACCAGGCGCCCTGACTACTCCTTCTTCTTTGAACGCTCCATATCGACCACTTGTTAAACCACTCTGTGTGATTTGTTTGTGATCTGAGCCTAAGAGTGATTGTACGTTTTGCCAGTTGTGCGCCTACAGGAAGATCAGAAATCCGATTTCTGCGATGCTTTTTATTTACTGGGTCGCTTCCCAGGACCTACATGGCGCCTTTTACGACACGCCTTGTAGGTCGCAATGTTCTGTTCTTTACTTCTCTTGCGGACCCCAGCACCACACGGACGGTTGACTGCGTCTATATTCATGCGGCAACCAGAAGAATATAACCTAGTGCGCACCCAAGTGCCTGGTCTCCTTTAGTTAGCCGTTGTTGATGGCGACAGAGCATTTTCATAGTACCTTGGCGAAGAAGCAGAATTTGTCCACAGCTCTGACAGTTGTGATAGTCATGTTCACGCGGGTTGGAGTCGAGGATAGTGGGGAAGGGAGTAGACTTTGGTTGGATTGTGACGCCTGAGTGGTTACCGGGGCCTAAATTTGGGGTGTAAAGAATAGAACCACTGTTACCTGCCACGCATGTCGTAGAAGGCGACTAAGGAGGTTTGGCTGAAATCGGATGCACATGTCCTAAACTGTAGAGAAGTTTGTGTGTTTAGGGCCTCAAACCAATGTGCACTATACACGTTCTTGGCAAAGATCAAACGTATCACAAAGAGTGATTAAAATTGGTCGTAAGAACGACGCAAGAAGAAGAAGAAGTTGGATTGTAGAATATCTGTAACACTATCTCTTTCTTCTTCTTTGTGTTCAGTTTCATTGCTCGTCTAAACATGAGATGGTTGTTTATGAAGCTGCATGTCAGTTGGAGTTCTCGAGGTTCCCATTGCTGGGTTATGAAGCTTCGTTCATCTTCTCTTTTGTGTTCAGTTTCGTATGATCGTCTAAACCATGAGATGGGTTATTTATGATAGCTACATATCAGTTGGAGTTCCTTGAGAGTTCCCATTGCTAGTTCTGTAAGCTTCGTTCATCTTCTCTTTGTGTTCGGTTTCGTATGTTCGTCTCAGAAGACAGCTGGATAAATTTACAGATGGATCGCAATGGAAGCAACCATGAATGGTGGAAAGGAGTGCATTAGCACCCAGATGCTACTACTGTGTCTCTAGCAGGCCTACTGAAGATATGTTCCAACTACAAAGCAGAGCTCTTGGCCCTTCTGATGGCAGCTAGCATGAATAAGATGCAAGCAGCTGCAGGCAAGATGGTATTTCTTACAGACTCACTGTCATATATACAAGCCCTGGAGGCTAAATCACTGACAGCACGTAAAACCTAAAAGAGAACTTGCTCAGCTTTGAAAGGCAGAAATTCATTGCAGTGGTTCCATCTCACTGTGGCATTGCAGGCAATGGATGCTGATGTCAGCTAGGAGGCTGTTAAAAACAAATTACCAACCCTTGTCTTTCAAAGTCAAAACCCTATACAGAGAAAATCTGCAGTAGACTGGAAGACAAACACTGGATATGATTATGGAAAGACTCCCTCAAAGACCTAAGCAGAACAGACCAGGTCATTATATTTCGACTACGCACCGGATACTGCAGACTCAACAAACACTTATACAGACTAGGAATAAATCAAACAGCTCTCTGCCAGTGTCAGCAGGCAGAACAGACACTAGAGCATATCCCGCAAGACTGTCTCTTCGTGTGTGAGGCTGAGAACACATGTGGCCACACCCAGTCGACCTGAAAACTAAGCTTTGGGAAGCCTGACAGACCTGAAGCTGACTGCCCAGTTGTGGTCCACAGTAAATTAAGCGCATGACAAGATCGTGAAGAAGAAAGTATGCCGTCTAAACCATAGGATGGGTTGCTTATATAAAGCTGCATGTCAGTTGGAGTTCTTGAGTTCCCATAGCTTGCAACACTTATCTAGTTTCTGTAAGAAGTGTGTGTAACTATCCCCATGTCTGCTCAGTTAAAAGGGAAATACCGCATGTGTTTTGCCAGGGTCTCAAGGGAGCAAAGAATAGTAACACTCAACTACATACAAGGCATGTCGTTAGAGGCGACTATGGTAGGGGTCTAGAAAGCAACCTAGTAAATGAAAAGCGTAGCAAAAATCAGATGTGATGGCCTACTTGTAGACCTTAACTTTACAACGTACACTCGCTCTTAGCTCAGATCCATACTCATCACAAAAAGTGGTTAAAGTGGTCGATATGGAGCACCCGAAGAAAAAATGAGGCTAATCAAGAAAACGAGACAGATCCCGGGAGCAAAAGATCAAGGGAAAAGCCGTGGCACTGGATATGACACCGTAAAAATCCGAGAGAATATAACAATAAAGGTCCTTTCCTGGGACCACAACGAAACAATCGAAGAGGGAAGCCTAGAAGTATGGAGAAGATACTTGGGGCAGAAGTTAATGATATACGGAAGAGTTGGAAGAAACACCAGAGAACCCTGAAGCCGGTATGGCAAAACCAATCTTCTTCTTCTTCTTTGCGTTCGTTCTTTACAATTTTAATCACTCTTTGTGATATGTTTGATCTTGCCAAGAACGTGTATACGTTGCACATTGGTTAGTATGGGAAACCAATAAAAAGGTAAGCAACTTTCAGCAAAAATCACTCAGAGCGCCACACCAGGCGCATGGCAACCCTGAATTCACAACGGGCGAACGCAGCAAAGAAAAGTAAATGATCAAGAGATATGAAGATAGAAAAACGGCATGAAATTGGCTGAGGCATATGCCTCACCGGGCTCAAATTGAAAAATGTTCAAGGAAAAAAGAAATGCGAAAAGTCTAAATAAAATTGATTAAGAAATACTTTGCTGAAGGGTTTTTAAAAATGAGGTTATGGAGACCAAGGCTGTGAAATAGTAGTTAAATTATAAAATTACAAAGCGTTTCTGGATTTTAAAATAACTGAAAAGGTCACTAGCCCATTCCTCGTACCTGCTGACTTGTCAAATCAACTTTCAAACGACCAGGGGAAGTAATGAAGCAGAATTCCTCGTTTTTGAAGAGTTACGCTTCGTTGAGTTATTTTTGCCTTTTCAGCTTGGTCTGTTTTTCTCCGGTAAGGTTTTAAAAGAAAAAAAATTCTCCGCTTTTGTGCACGGTCAGGCGAATGGGTAAGGGGATGTGGCTTTAAGAATCTTGTCCCGGACTTGACGATGGTTTAGTTCAAAACTTTCTGGCAAAATTTCCAGAGCGAACACCTTCAAGGTATCGTATTTTCCCTTTCAAAAAATGTCAAATTGTCATGGCTTTTGAGAAGGAGGCGTCTTAAGATTAAACGACGAACTTGTTGAAACCAATCATCTAAACGGACACGGAATAAGCGATATATCCCTATAACCGGTGGAGCAGTGGCGGCTCGTGATAATTTTGTTGGTGGGGCCAGACATTTTTCAGTATAAATTCTGGTTTTAGTTGCTATATTTAATTTATAAAATAATAAATACATTATACCTTATTTTAGGGCCACCCCACTGACCATAATGACAGCCGCCACTGCTAGAGGTATGAACAAATAAAGCATTTATATTTCTCTTGTCTGTGTGGTGCCAGGGCCTGGGAAGCAAGAATAGTACCTACCAGGCATATTATAGAGGAGACGGAGGTGGGCTAGGGAAGCTACCTAATAAATAAGCATCTACTAGTAGGTGCATAACTGGCAGAACGTACAACCGCTCTTAGGCTCAGATCACATACAGATCACAAAAGTCGTTAAACATGTTGTCGATAAGTGCTTGAAGACAAAAAGTATCTTTCCTTTCATTCACTTGAAATATTGTCTATATATTCAATGTTGTCTCTTGTATCCTTCCGTCATTTCGTTCACTTGAAATATTGTCTATATATTCAATGTTGTCTCTTGTATCCTTCCTTCCTTTCGTTCACTTGAAATATTGTCTATATATTTAATGTTGTCTTTTGTATCCTTCCTTTCTTTCGTTCACTTGAAATATTGTCTATATATTCAATGTTGTCTCTTGTATCTTTCCTTCCTTTCGTTTGCTTGAAATATTGTCTATATATTCAATGTTGTCTCTTTTATCCTTCCTTTCATTCGAAATATTGTCTATATATTCAATGTTGTCTCTTGTATCATTCCTTCCTTTCGTTCACTTGAAATATTGTCTATATATTCAATGTTGTCTCTTGTATCCTCTTCCTTTCTTTACTTGAAATATTGTTTATATATTCAATGTTGTCTCTTGTATCCTTCCTTTCTTTCGTTCATGAAATATTGTCTATATATTTAATGTTGTCTCTTGTATCCTTCCTTCCTTTTCATTCATAAATAGTGTCTATATATTCAATGTTATCTCTTGTATCCTTCCTTTCTTTCGTTCACTGAAATATTGTCTATATATTCAATGTTGTCTCTTGTATCCTTCCTTTCATCACTTGAAATATTGTCTATATATTCAATGTTGTCTCTTGTATCCTTCCTTCCTTTCGTTCATGAAATATTGTCTATATATTCAATGTTGTCTCTTGTATCCTTCCTTCCTTTCGTTCACTTGAAATATTGTCTATATATTCAATGTTGTCTCTTGTATCCTTCCTTCCTTTCGTTCACTTGAAATACTGTCTATATATTCAAGGTTATCTCTTGTAAAAACTTCACTGTATTTTATAGCTCACACAGAGATCTGTGTAGTTTTATGTCCTGTGTTGTTTTAATAGACCATTGAGTTTTCATATATATATTTAGGACAATCTTAAGTATGTGCTCTGCAGAATGAGGGCTTCTCGCATTTACATATCTTCTTTTTCTTTGCGTTCGTTCTTTACGACCAATCAATCACTTTGTATATGTTTGATCATTGCCAGAACGTATTCACGTTGCACATTGGTTTGGTAGACCTCTAAATGCATGAGACTTCTACACATTTAGGACACATGCATCCGATTTCATCAAACCTCCTTAGTCGCCTCTTACGACATGCATGGCAGGTCAACAGGTTCTATTATTTACACTCCAAATTTGGGCCCCGGTAACCACTCGGGCCGCATTTACATATAATTGAATTGTCAGTCTTGAAGTTTGTATAGGCCCGCCTGCCCAGCGTGTTCGTAGCGCGTTGGACGACGATGACAAGCCCTGTGAGTGCGGTTCAATTCCGGGGCTGGCAAAAAGCCTGCAGTTCTCCAGATTTGCGGTGTTCTTGGCACCGAACCGAAGGGTTACGATGTCCATGTCATCGACCAAGAGCTAAAGCTCAAGTGCTTCTGGATCGAAAAAACAAACCAAGTATGTATGAATGTGGTTACGGAGACAGTTGTGTCTTATTCTTGGGAGCAGAATGACAATTTCTTTTAATCTGTACATCTTTTGTTAGAATTCCTGTGTTAGTACTTGCAGGTCGACAAGTACCACTCTTGGCAATCGTGAAACAGCGAACATGCGTGGTTCGAGCATGTGATGAGACATAGCTCACTCTCCAAGATTATCCTACAGGGAACAGTTGAGGGTGGAAGAAAGAAAGGAGGGCAGAGAAAATCTTTTTGGCACATCAAGAGCTGGTCAGGGACAGGAGTTTCTCCACACTCACTCGAGTTCGAAGATTGATATTCATGGCGTGCTTTTTGTGCGATGTCTTCAAAGTGTACACCCTACGACCCAAACGGGTTATGGCTTTAATGTGGCGGCTCGTCATTAAGGGCTAGTGGGCCGGAACCAACAAAAATAATGTATAACGTGTATTTATTATTTTATAAATTAAATATAGTACAAAAAACTGATTTATCCGGAAAAAAATGTCTGGCCCCACCAACAAAATGATCACGAGCCGCCACTGGGCTTTACTATTATTGGTGAATTGGTTGATTCTACTTGATTTAATCAACTTTTGCTTTTGATGATATTAACTTTACCAAACACCAGAAAAGACAAGAGTCACAAACATCAGTATAAGAAGAATGTAGTCAGTGTCTTGTCCTGACTTCATCAACAATGAGTAGATGAGTAATATGCTTGTCCTCGTAATCTAACATCGAGCAGATGAGTCATGCGTCTTGTCCTACTTCATCTAAAAATGAGTGAGGAAGTCATGCGTCTTGTCCTACTTCATCCAACAATAGCAGAGAAGTCATGCGTCTTGTCCTACTCATCAACAATGAGCAGATGAAGTCAGCGTCTTGTCCTACTTCATCCAACAATGAGCAGATGAAGTCGATCTTTGCTCTTCATCCAACAATGAGCAGATGAAGTCATGCGTCTTGTCCTACTTCATCCAACAATGAGAAGATGAAGTCATGCGTCTTGTCCTACTTCATCCAACAATGAGCAGATGAAGTCATTAGTTTTATTGCCTTTTACACATAAAACTTTGAAATATTATCTCCACTCATGGCGTCGACAGACATTTTTCAGTGATGGCAAATGGAGTAACAAAATTTAGTTGATATGTTCTTCATCTTCA